>PVKZ01004547.1:0-78754 GCA_004027375.1 Macroglossus sobrinus | reverse complement strand
GGGGCGGGTGGACAGCGGAAGTGGGGTTCAGGTCCTCATATGCGTGAATGATGGCGCCTCTTTGTGTGAGCACGGGTCACTTTTGGTGTGGACCCCAGCCGTCAGCTGTTCTCTGCTGTAGTCACCCAGTTCTGAAATCTCCTTCTTGAAATGACTCAAACCTCTAGCACAGGGGGTGGGGGGTGGGGTGGGGTGGGGTGGGGGGGTGAGGAGCGAGCCCCGCCGCAGGCTGGCACCTGGCCGGTATTCGCGGGCAGGTGTGTTAGCGCAGGTGCGGAAGCGGCGTCCGCGCTGGCGATCGCGCCACGCACCCCCAGAAGGTGCGTTCTCCCCGCAGGGTGCGCCCGTCCTGGGCAGGGGAAGAGAAATCCACTCATTTTCCCGATGGGTCTAGGAGACATGGCGTAATGGCCGCTTTCCTTTTTTTCCCCCAAAGAATTCCTGCAGGTCCCCGCCCTGAGCCAGCGGCGCCGAGGAAACGCTCCCGCGGTGGCGCGTGGTCCCAAGGGACCCCGACCCCTGCCAGCCGGTCACCGCACACGCTCCGCTCCGCCGGGTCAGATCCACACAGTGACTCACGTTCGTGAAGTGTGTTTCGAACTTTAAGTTGCCTCTTCATATTTTTAAATCATCGCAGTTAAGTCTAATTCATTGAGATTATGTATCTCCTTCCATTTAATCTGCGAGCTGCGTTTTTTTTTTTTGTTTTTTTTTTTTTGCCTACCTGTTGCCAGGACAACCGGCGCCCGCTCTGGCTGTCGCTTGCTGTCCCGGCGCAGGCTGTGTTAATTAACTGCCTGAAATTGCAGGCTGGGTAATCAATACCAAACGTATGGACTTGGCTGGAATGTTTTAATTAAATTTACAGTAATTTTACGTGCCGCTTCTTCTGCAATCTGCATGGTGGGCAATTGAATTTTATTTCAGATACAACGGTCTGCTCGCCGTCTGCGTCATCTCTGCTCCCGAGCGCCTGGCCCCGACAGCCGAACCACTGCTAAAGGGGGAATAGCCACGGCACATTATTAGTCAAAACCATAACGAAAAAGACAGAACCATTAAAATATCAGGAAAGCCGGGCTTCTGTCCGTGGGGTCTCCCCCGCGGCTGTGTTTCGTATGGGGCAAATCCAGAGGGCAGGGTCAGTAGGATCATGTGGGCAATGTGCCATGATGGGGGGTGGGACATAGATACTGTGTGTCACTTAGAATGAATGAAAGATGCCAACGGCCACCCCCACCACCGTGCTCCTGGTGAAGACGGTCCCGATGAGCCGAGCTGTGCGCTGCTTAGGGGAACCTCTCCTCACTCCTTTAAACGTAGCGGTCAAATGTTCGGGCTCCCGAGATGGGCACACCTGGGGTTCACATCTCCGCAGTGTCACCGAGTCAAGTTTATCCACTTCTCCTTCCTTCTGCAGGAGAGGTGATCATGCCCAGCTCACAGGGTCGTTTTGGGAATAAAGAAAATCATACATGTGATGAGATATATTAGATCACGATGTTAAAAGCACGACCTCTTGAACCAGATGGTCTGGGCTTGTGTCCCAGTTCTGTCCCTTGCAAAGTATGTAACCTCTCAAGGCCTCAAGGCTCTCACTTCAAAAATGAGGGTATTGCCACCTGTCTTATGAATTTATATGGCGGAGCCCGTGAGACGGTGCAGTAAAGCATGGACCTCTGTGCTCAGCACCTACGTTTGCTGCTGTTTTCTTTGGCTTGAGGCCTCTTCACCCTGTCGGGGGCAGCTGTGTAGTGTCAGCCAAGCTGGTTCCTTGGAAGGACCAAAACTGTGTCGATTGCTTGGGAGTGATGGAAGTGTATCGCTGGGATCCGTGAAGAACTAGCATCTCCTCCAGCAAGCACGCGGACGCTCTGGACCGTTTCTCCCCTCTCAGGGAGGTCTCCATCTCCTACATCAGGTAGGCACCGGAGCTGAACACCTGGCCATTTTCTTTCGTCTGCCCTGAGTCCCTGCTTTCCGCAGTGAGGGTTCTCCTGGGTGGGCCCCTCAGCCACAGGGATCTGCCACCCGACAAATCCCTGCCACCCACTTCAGAACCACCTGTGTCCTCCATGTGGGTGTGACCGTGCCCCAGTTATCCATGACAGGAGCAAGTCTGGCTGTGGCGCCTCCACTAAGGAGAACAGTCTAACGCAGCAGACACGGGAACAAAGTGACACCAAACTGTCCTAGCAGGGCGCCCTGGTCCGACGGTGTCACCAAGACGTCCACACCGCCCAGCAGAGCCAGCTCTACTATGCGGATAATGCTCCTTATTGTTTGAAATGCCTGATAGGCATTCCTAATGGGAATTACGTCTATTCTGTAAGAGATACCAGTGCACGAATGAGGGAAGGTCGGAACAATTTTGGGACACAACTCTGATTCCACATGGTTCCTTCAAAATGGTGGAGAGGCAGCCAGCCACCTCCTTTGCTAGAGTGCTTCCATAGCATTTTCTAAGGCCGGTGACGGATTTGACTAAAGTCCTTATTGGCCATGGGAGCTTGGGACGCCGTTAGGGAGCGAGAGCGAGATGTTCATATGGCGAACACCTGCCTTGACATCCTCTCTCTACCCGCCTCTTACGTTCCAGCTAAACAGACGTTAATGGGAGAATGTTCATTTCCCTTCAAAAGCAACAGTGGAATATTGTCTTGGAAGAGCTTCAACGAATAGAAAAAAAAGATATGTGTCCCCCAGTGAAACTGTCGTCATCGTGTTGGAATTTGAGGATATTTCCCTTGACAATAAAATTAATCTTTTTTTCATTGCTTAAGATGATTTCCTGATGGGAGACACTGTGTCTGTGGAGATATTTTTTGCTAATTTATTTGAGTCTGGTTAGAGAATTGATTCCGGTTCATTATAGCTCGGGGTTGGCTGGCCCGTGACAACTGCGTATTCTGTAGTTGGCTTGTCCTGATGAACGCCTCTTTCTCCTTCGCTCTTTCTTCCCATTCGTCGTGGCTTCTAGACTCGGACAGACACATCGGGCAGAGGCTGACATCTGTGGGAGAAGCGGTGGCTCAGTGGTGCCAGGCCCAGTTGCCCAGTCCTTTCTGTAGCGATAAGGGAGCGCCACAGGCGAAGAGGAGGCCAAGACCTCTGGTGCCAGCATCCCCGCCCCCGCCCTCCCCCACCGCAGGAGCCCTGGCTCAGGGCCGTCTGTGCGAGATTCCCTGAAGGCTCAGAGTTGCCTTAAAAGAACATTAACAAAGCTGGAAACAGAACAAAAATTCTGCAGCCTTCTCTCCAGGTGTCTTGTCAGGGCCCGAGGGCAGACTTTCTTTCCACCCGCCTGTATGAGGTCACGCAATCGCCACGTGACCTGCCTTTTTCCTCTGCGTTTCTTCCCCATTTCCAACTGCCAGAGCTCCAGCGGTGTGTGCGTTTGCCAGGTTGCTGCTCTGTTCCTAGGACCCAGGTCGAGCTTGACAGGCGACAGACTCTACGATCCTCAAAGGCGACGCTGACCGGGAGGGTTGGGTACGGGTTTGGTGTTCATCGCCTCCGCGAATTAGATGCGGAATTCATGCGGAGGTGGTTGAATGACACAGGAGACGTGTCTAAGAGCGCACCACGTCCAGGGCGCTCCGTCCTTACATGCACGCAGCTGACGCTGAGTAACGCGGGTGTAAACCGTGCAGACCCGCTTGCATCGGACTCTTCTTTTCAGTTCATATACAGTGAGCTCTCCACGTCCTTGGGCTTCGCACGCGTGTATTCACCAGCTGTGGGTCAGAAGCGGTATTTTTGATCCACGGCTGGGCATCAGCAGGTGCAGAGGGCCGACCGTATGCATCGTCCACGCCATTGTATGGAAAGGACTTGAGCCTCAGTGTGTTTGGGGATTCATGGGGGTCCTAACATGGACACCAGAGTTTTGGGGGCATCAAAAGTTGGATGTGGATTTCCTACCGTGAGGGGTGGGGTGTGTCAGTGTTCCCTAAGCCCCGTGTTGTTCGAGAGTCAACCATAAACTCACTTAATTGTCCTAGCAGCATTCTTTGGAAAGAATTATTATTATTACCAGGTTGCTGCTCACCTTCCTCTTATAAGAAGGTAATAATAATAATTATTATTATAAGAAGGTAATAAGTGAACAAACTGAATTTGAGTGACTTGCTCCGGATCACGTGGCAGGTAAGGGGAAGGGCCTAGATTCAGGCCCAGGGCGTCAGCCCTCAGAATCTGGGCCTGTTGCATTTTCAACATTCGTACCCGGTTCTTGAAAATATCTGTTGGTTTTCTCCCCCATGGGGTTTCTCTTCCTAATTCTGCCTGGGTTATTCATCCATTCGTTTGCTTATTCATTCAATGCATCACACATTCAGCCATTCAAACAACATTTGGTCGGAACCCAGTGCGTTCAGACTGTGTTGGGTACTGGGACCGCGGTGCTGACCGGGATGACCACAGGCCTGCTGGTGAGTGCACAGCCCAGCGAGGGAGCTAGATGAACAAGTAATCACAGGATGCCCTGGCCGTTGTCATCTTCTGGCTGCATTTAATGCCGTTGCATTTCCTATTTGCTGCTTGGAGCAGTGGATGGATGTGTACAGATTCATGGAGAGGGTACAGGAAGGGGGCAGGACCCGGGCAGGGAGAAGTAAGGGGAGGATACTGGGGGCAGGGGGCCGAGGTGTGGTTTCTGAGATGTGGCATGTGTTCCTTCCATTCAAGAGGACTTGAGGCAAATAGAACTAGGTAAAAACAATGGAAAATTCTGGGTGAGTTTTAAAATTTTATTTATAGAAAGAAAGGAAAAAAAAATGGTGAGAGAATGGAACATTTCAGACGTACTTATTATTTCTTGAAAGTGGAGTGAAGTTTCCAGCATGAGTTTCTGATCCGATATGGAGTTAAGATCTACGAATTGACTCTCTAGTCTGGGAATAAGAGACGGGCCAAAGAGAACCTGCCCCTCATCTTCGGCCTAATGGGGTGAGCGTTCTGAAGGTGAAATAGCAGGTCCATTTGTGCGTGTGGTTTGTGGGTAGCAGGTGGAAGAGGCAGCCTCTGAACCGAGATGAAATCATCGCGAGTCCATTATATCAGAGCTCCACTTCCCTGCTTGTCAGAAGAGTGAGCATCTTAGGCACGTGTGCTCCCTTGTCAGCTGTGGTGTTTCATACAGTAAAGGCCTTGGCTTCATGGTCCAGGCCCTGCGGGTGATGGGTGATGCACACCCCTTGTCAGAGCCGCCTCTGCATGCAGTGCTCTGGGCAGCAGTCGGTGTTTGGGACATCACTGCCCACTCGGACCTGGGCCCCCCGTGGAAGATGGAAAGGGCTGACCCAGAATCGCCCAGTCTCAGGGATGGAAGATCCCCTGAAAGTTCACCTGGCCACCAACTTCCAGATCTCGCTGCTTATCTGAAGCACTTGAGAGCATTTGTTGAAAAGAAATGAAAGAAAAAATAAAACAAACTTTAGAGATTCTGAGTTAGCAGGTTTAAGAAGGGACACAACTTGTAAGCTGATAATTCAAGACTTGGGCCTAGATTGATGCTTCTCTCCTGGGGGAGCTTGTTGAAATGTGGGTTCTGTTCCAGCAGATCTGGGATGAGGCCCAAGATTCTACACTTCTAACAAGTGCCCCAGAGATGCTGCTGGTCCAGGGACCATCCTTCTAGTTGAAAGGAGTTAGAACAGCCTTATAACCAGTGAGGGTCTTTTTTAGTCCTTGTTTGAAGTCTTTCAGAGACACGGACCTCTCAGCCTCTTAAGGCGGTTCCTACCCTTTGAAAGAGTTTGAGTGATTACAAAGATCTTCCTTTTATTGAGTCAAGGTCTGTATGTCAGTAACTTCTAGAAGGCAATGTAGTGGAGTGTTTAAGTGTGAGCTCTGGAGACAGAGGTCCTGGTTGGGATCTTGTCTCTGACTTGCCAGCTTTGTGACTTTGGGTAAACACATCACCTTCCTGTGTTTATAAAATAGGGTAACAGGAGAACCCGCCTCACAGGATTACTGTAAATTCAGAGTGGGATTCATCGGCGTCTAATCTGGTAGACTTAGAACAACGCTTGGCTCTGACGAGCGCTTTGTGATCGGTGCCGTTGCAATTCAGCCGGAATGGGACCCTTTGACATCAGTTCCGTTCTGTGTCCCAGTCTGGGTAGCCACTGGGTAGCCACCCACAACACACCGCTAAGTCGAGAGTTCTCGTCCGCCCTTCGCAGCACTC
Source organism: Macroglossus sobrinus (assembly GCA_004027375.1). Lineage (NCBI taxonomy): Eukaryota > Metazoa > Chordata > Mammalia > Chiroptera > Pteropodidae > Macroglossus > Macroglossus sobrinus. The sequence goes on along the minus strand of PVKZ01004547.1, from coordinate 72,561 downwards.
TGCCAACCTCTGCACCCTCCACAGCCCCGGCGGGCGCGTGTCACAGTTTGACCTGCCTGACGTTGCTTCAAACGGACAGGTCAGTAAAGCGTCCTCACGGGAAAAGCACTTTTCCTCTGTCTCGTGGCGATTTGCTTATAAGCTGTTGTGCTTTCGTATTAAGCTTGGACATTTCAATCTGCAGTCACAATCGGTGGGAGCAGAAGAACTGGGTTTTCTATTCTTCTTACTAAATATTTTGACATACAAAAATAAAGACTATTATAACAAAGACCCATATACTTACTTCCCGACTTAAGAAGTAGAATATTAGCAGTATTTAAAACCTCCCTGTGTGTCCCTCCCTAAATATATCCCCCTTTCTTTTTCAGAGGTAGCTATTCACAATTTAGTATTTATCACTTTTCTATATTTGAGTTATTTTTTAATTATAAAAATATCTATTCCTTAACAGTGTAGTCTTTTGCATGTTTAAAATTTTTTATATTATGTATACTTCTACAATTTCCTTTTTTTCTCTCCTCCACAGTATAGTTGTAAAATGCATCCAGGCAGCTGGCTATCTGTAGCTCCGTTACTCATTTTTACTGCTATCTGGTGTGGCGTTGTATTTATTTCTCATTTTCCAGCTTGACAAACTCTTAACTGCTTTGGGGTGGGGAATGGCTGTTTCCTCATGGCATGTTCATACCCAGTCTGTCGTTCATTTATAGCATGAACTTGGTACTTGGAGTCTTGGTTCTGGAATTCAAAGATTTTTTGTCTTCTGGTTCAGATAGCTGCAAAGTGATGGCTTTCAGTATTATTTGTTTGTTTGCTCATGATTTTTGCTTCCTCCCTCCCTCCCTCTTTTTTCCCTCTCTCCCTCCTTTCTCTTCTCTTCTCTTCTCTTTCTTTCTTTTTTTGCCCTATTTTTCTTCCTCTACTATACATTAAAAACATATGTTCAAAAATTCAGTTCACATTTCCTCCAGGCTGTGTAAGCCTCCTCTTTTATCCACTAACCAGCTATTTCTGTTGATGAATGCGATCAGAAGAGTAATGGGTACAAGGACGTGGGAAGAAGGGATTGGATGAGAAAAGAAACTTCAATCAGTTTCTTAAAGTAATACCTGCCATACCGATAAAGACGGTTAAACAAACTGGCACTGACGATGGTATGATTCGCAGTGAGTAATATCCCACCTCTCAACCCTATTGTACATGCCATGCCCATCACCTAGAGATCTTGAAGATTGCTGCAGTGCAGTTCTGAGGCGTGAGCTGAGCTTCTGCGTTCCTACCGAATTCCCAGGTGCTGCGTGTGCTGCTGGTCCTGGACCAGACTCTGAGCAGCAAGTGTGTATGGATAGAACCCACGTTGGCCTCAGCGCTGAGTTTGAATCTTGGCTTCGTTGTTTGCATTATCTCACGGGACCTTGAGAAAATTACTTTCCAGTGCAGTGATTCTCATTCTTGGCTGTGCCTTATAGTCATCTGGATGCATTTAAACATCCTGTACCCGGGTCGCACTCCAGATTCATTAAGTCGGAGCATCTAGAAATGGGAGCCAAGCATCCGTCGTTTTAAAAGCTGTCCAGGTGATTTCAGTGTGCAGCCAAGACTGAGAACCATTGTTCCGAACGTGGATCTCAAACTTCAGCGCCATCACGATCACCTTGAGAGTTTGTTAAAACACATTTCTGAGTCCCAGCCCTGGACTTCCTGATTCAGGAGGTCTGAGGTGGGGCCCGAGCATTTGCATTTCTAACAAGGCTCTGGGTGATGCTGATGCTTCTGGTCCAGCTCCAAGGACTTAAGTTCTCATCAGCAGCATGGGTAATATCTGTCACATCTCTGCTTAAGTTGGGTGTTCAGTTAGTTAATCATTAGATACTTGACCCATGATGCTGGTTAGAAGTTATTGTCACTATCATCTTTGTGTCTTATCCTCCTACTTAAAGAATCACTCTCAAGCGTGGTTACATGCATGCCCTAACCTCTCAGAGGGGCTTAACTTGTCCTGTGGTTACAGCGATGTTCTTCTTTAAGTTTAAGTTTCCCAGAGCACGTGTGTGCATACCCAGTGGCTAACAAACACACGACCCGCCTGGATGCGTATAATGAACCCATCATGGTGCTTACCTGGTTCTTTCTTCCAAGAAGACCCACCTAGGTCATGGCTTCCTGGTGGCAGAAGTAGAGCCCCTGGAGCTTCAGTCTGTGTAAGACCTGGTGATCTCTAAGGCTGGCAGAGAGGGATGAGAGGGGGCAGGCAAACCCCTCCTGAGGCGGGATGCTATGTGGTCAGCACTTCCACACGGCCACCTCAGTACATGCAGGGACGCCATGGAGGTTTCTCCTCTCTTGAATCCTGTATTCCGCACACAGCTCCTTCCCAGTATGAACAGTTCCCAGGTGGTGGTCTCTGGCCCGAGGGCGGTGACTTCATTATCGTGACACTGCCTCTGGGTTCCGTGGAGGAGCACATCACTCTTGCTAAATTCACGGTGTCAAAAAGGACTCCTTGTTGGACTTTGGAGCTTCGCTGGTGAACTGTAGCTATTGATCTTGCTTCCAGCATTGTGAATAATGCAGACACTACGGTTTTTGGGTGCCTGCTCTGAAAACTGCCCAGATTTGGGACTTGAGCCTGATGCAGACTGCATTACAAACATGCCAAGCTTGTGCTGACAGCACCGAAAGCACTTTGGGATAAACATTTGTGTTTGCTAAAAAATGTCTTTGAAGATTGGAAGTATTTCATCAAAAGATTTCTGTGCATTTCTGGGGGTGTTTTAAAGCTTTCCATAACCCAAAAGCAATGGCTTAAAAAGAAAATTTGAATTAAAAGGTTAATCCTTGTTTGAAATGGACACGTGTTCCTTCTGAGGGATAAGAGAGGTTCATTGACAGGACGGCTACTACAGATAGGAGTTTTGGCTTCAGTGTGCGTATTGCTATTGCTTTAGGTTTCTTAGTAAATCAGGCTTGAGGATCAGACCTGTGACCTAAGAAAAAAATGGTAATTATTACTAAGCAATTCTTGGGCTAATTAAGTTTGTCCATAATTCAGATGGCAATTGGAGCCAAGTTGAGACAGCCTTGGAGCCAAGGTCTGCTGCTGTTTTGTGAAACAGTGTGAAATAAATGTCTTTTAGGTCGATACCTCTGACTTAGGTAACCTTCTACTTCTGGATTTGAGTTTAGGCAGCTGGACCTGGTAAAGGCTCTGTGTTTATTAGGATCCACTGGCCATAAGACATTAAATTCTTCACTATTTTAGAGTGGAACCGGAGCCGGGAGGAAGAGCTATCCATACGGAGGGATTCATGTTGCATGTCCTTTTGGAATCTCAATCTGTGTCTATATGATGGTAACTGGCGTTGCGGCTGCATTTTATAAATGGTCTTTCAATGGGGATGATATAATGCTGAATGGAAGCTATACATCAATATCAAGTTTTAAAAAATAGGAGGAAGACGCTCTTGTAATAATAACTATAATAGCAACAATAACCATGACGTTAATAAATGTGATTCTGGTGTATTGAGTAGCTCCTGTGTGCCCGGTACTTGCATAAGGGATGTCTGTTTCTCACAATGACTCATAAAGGTGGGGATTATTAACCTCATTCTACAGATCAGGAGACTGAGGCACAGAGAAGTTAACGGACTGGCTCAAGGTCACAAAGCTGATAAATGGCAGAGCTGAGAGTTTAACTTAACACTATGTGGCCCCAAACCTGCCCCGCACTGAGGAGGCAAATGGTTCGAGGAGAGAGTGGTCCAGAGGAGCGTTTGAGACACCAGAGGTGGTACTTGCCTTGCACCAGGCGCTGCGTGTGGATCCAACTTCTTGGCTCTCACTTTATTCGCCTGGAGATTCCTCAGTAGTGTTTTCTGCTGATGTGCAGAGGCAGAGCCGAAAGGTAAGGTCTGGATTTGCTAAACGTCTATTATAAATTGGGAAGTCGAGTGAAGCACGTTACGTCTATTAAATCTGTTAATTACCACTAAATTTGGGTGAGGTAGGTTTTACATATGTGGAAATCAATATTCAGGAAAAAAAAAATCTTGCTCCAACTTATTTGGCCAGTAAGCAGACAGACCACGGACTTAAACTCTAGTTTGTCTTAACAGGCTGTAAAATACGAAAGGCAGAATAAACCTTCCTGGATTTTTCGGCACGTGTGCCCATATTTGAATACTGTAATTTTTGCAAGTGTATGCACATGTCGACTTGCTTACACTTATTTTGGGTTAGTCTCTCTCAGTCTCTCTATCTGACTTAATTTGCTAGGCATGCCATGAAGAAATATCACTACTGGGTAGCGGAAACAACAGAAAGTTATTTTCTCATAGTTCTGGAGGCTACACGTGCAAGATCAAGGTGTCAGTAAATGCGGCTTCTCCTGAGGCCTTTTTCCTTGGCTTGTGTCTGTCTGCTTTTTCCGTGTGTCATTATCTGTCTTTTCTCTGTGTGCAGGTACCCCTGGTGTCTCTTCGTATGTTCAGATTGAATTATGGCTCACCATAACAGCCTTATTTAACGAAACCTCACCTCTTTAAAGGGCCTCTCTGTCTCTCTCTCTTTCTCTATTTCTTAATGTATAAAAATAGAGAAAAATATTCTTTATACTTTAATAGACATCCATCAGGTCAAGTTGAAATCATTTATGTTCACTTCTACTATCTCACTCTCCTTTTTTTCCCTTCCAGAGATGAACATTACTATGAAATTTTATATGTATAGTTAGTTTTTTCTACTTTACTGCATTTATTACATAAATGCCACATTCATAAAAACACATAGAAATTTAGTACTTCTTAAATGTGTGAATGGTATTGTATAGCATAGATTATTCTCCGACTTGCTTTTATCTTTTAAGATGAAAAGATATGATGTTGGACCATCCTTGAATTCCTAGCATAATTTACTGTGTCTAAGTAAGATAGATGATTACTTCTAAAAATAAACAGTCAAATTCATTTCATGAACAATTTCATTAGCAGTTTTACTTAAGATTGGTGTATTATTTACTTTTCCAGATTAACCTCTCTTGCTCATGCATTCTGGTTTTGCTGGCTTATAAAAATGTAACAGTGGGGTTCCACTTCTGGAATGGAAGCCTGACTAGTCAGATGAACCTACTCTTTGGCAAAACAAATATAACTTTTGGAACTTATTTTAATAAAACAACCACTTAAAATCTGAAAAATTTTGTAAGGGCATGTAGTAAATAAAAAAAACATTTATTCAAGAGAATCTGCTAACATTTGGCAATAGCAGTGAGAATCTGTATTTGAATCACGACTGTCCCCTCTCTTCCCTTCTCAGTTCATTATGAAGGGAACCCCCCTCAAGGCGGATGCACCCAGGAACACAAAACTCCTTATCCCATAAACTATAAGTTGAGAACTAAGTCATCTCCCTGGGTAGGGCAGGCTATCAGCATTCCTTATCTGTCTCAGCTACATGTTCCAGAGACTAAATCTGAGTGAAGGTGCCTGAAGTTTGGGGGCTCTGTTCTTCTACTCAGACACTACTCATAGGGTAGAAGTTGTTCTTTAGCCGTGGTGTGCTAAAAATACTGTGGCTACTGTCATCCGCACTGCAGCTCATTCATTCATAGAGTGGAGGTTCTATACCAGGAAAGACAAGCAAAGGAAGGCCACAAGGTGCTACCTAACCTAGTATTCTGCAAGGAGGGGTGTTATTTGGAGAGAAGCAGACTTTTGTCCTTGTTTCCAGCTCCAGAGCTGGTGGCTCAGAGATTTTATCCAGCGGAGAGGCAGGCCTAAAGACAGGGAACTTTACAGCTCTCCCCAAAGGAAATGAATTTCTCTGAAACAGTGTGGGGGAAATTTAAGCCTGAAAGTGATCTCAGAGTCAGTGGAGATTCCTAGATGAAAGCAACAAGGTAAATACTAGATGAGTTAGTTTACTAGGGAGAATCAGGGAAAGAGGCATCTAAGAAAAGCCCTTCATTGGTCAGAAAAAACCTCAAACACTGGCCTCAAAAACTACCTATGCAAAGTGACCTAACTTTTAATGGATCAAACCATGTAGCATAAAATGAAAATGACATAAAGCTAAGTGTGGTGATGGAAAGAGACAAAAGGAGTCTTGCCAAAACCACTCTCATATCAGGGTGACAGTGGGCACACCCAGAGCTGTGCCCCCAACTGAAAGAGCATCAAAGGCTACACCTCACAGGTACAGTGGTGAAGAATAGAATTCACTAAAATAGTCCCACCATTCACTAACAAGATGAAGAAAAACAATAATCCCCAGAGATGGAGCACCAGAACCCAGAGTTGCTACAGTATATGTCCCATCTTCCCACAGGAGAAAATGACAAGAACTGGAAAGGAACAGGGAAAGGTGGTGCATTAACTGGAAAAAAACCAGACAATAGAAACTGCCTGTCAAAGGAACCAGAAGTAAAGTTTAACAGAAGTATTTCATAGTAGTATTTAAATAATGCTATACTTATTTACAATACTAAATATATTTAAAGAACTAAGTAAACCACGGTTAAAGAAGTAAAGTATGATGACAATGTATCATAAAATAGAGACTATTGATAAAGAGGTAAGAACTATATATAAAAGAACCAAATGGAAAAGCTGTAGTTGGAAAGTACTATCACTGAAATGAAGAGTTGATCAGGGGTTCAACAGTAGATTTGAATTGGTGGAAAAAGAATCAGTAAACTTGAAGATAGATCTGTAGAAATTATGCAGTCTGAAGAATATAGAAGGAAAAGATGAAGAAATAGGAACAGAGCATCAAATATAAGATATCATTAAGCATACCAGCATGCACACAGAAGTGCCAGAGGAGAAGAGGGGGGAGCAGAAAAACACTTGATGAAATAATGGCTGAAAATTTCTCCAGTTTGATGAAAAACCTTACATTTGAGAAGTTCAGCAAACTTCAAGATGGATAAATTCCAAGAGATGCACACAGAGACACATCATAGTATAAATACTGGAAGTAAAAGATTAAGAGATAACCTTGAAAGCAGCAAGAGAAAAATGACTCATTATGTACAAGGGAACTCCAAAAAGATTAAAGCTGACTCATTAGAAAGAAAGAAGGTCAGAGGTCAGTGGGAGGACATAGTCAAAGTACTGAAAGAAAAAAAACTGTCAATGAAGAATTTTATGTCCTGCAAAACTATTTTTCAAAAAAAAGGTGAAAATTAAGGTCAAATAAAGACATTCACAGTTGTTATGTATCAGACTATTATATATAAAGGCAACTCCCTGTCTTACTCTATTGGAAGAAACTAAAACTGTACAAATCATTGCTAGTGGTATCACCTTATAAGAAATACTAGTTCTTCAAAATGAAAGCAAGTGGCCCCAGGGAGTAATTTCAATCCACGAGAAAAAAACAAAGAGCACTGATAAAGGTAATTATATAATTATAAAATGCAGTATAAATGCATATTTTCCCACATATCTTAACTGATTTAAAAAGCAATTGTATAAAACTGTTATAATGATATGTTGGCCTATAACATATACACATGTAATATATTTCCCCATAATAGTACAGATAAGGTGGGGGGGAACAAAGCAACACTGAGGTGAGTAAATGACACTAGATGGTTAATTGAAACTGTAGCAACAAATGAAAAGAACCAGAAATTGTAAATAGGTTTAACACAATAAACGTGTTCTCTTCTTCTCTCAACTTCTTTAAAAGATAACATTATAGTGAGCAACAGTTATAACAGTATATTGTTGAGCTTTTAATAAATATAGATGTAATATGTATAAAAATAGCACAAAAAAAGGAAGAGGAAATAGAACTCTATCCTTATAGTTTCTCTATTTCTTTATCTCACTGGAATTAAGTTAGGAGAAGTATGAAGTTGGTTCTCATAATATGTTAATAGTACATAATGTTAAACTTTAAAGAAATAACTAAGTACATATCTCAAAAATAGTGAAAAATCATTAAAGGACTTAAGTGTTATACTAGAAAATGTTCACATAAAGCAAAAAAAAAAGCAATGAAAGAGAAATAGAGGGAAGAAAGAGACATGAGACATATAGAAAGAAAAAGTAAAATAGCAGACTGTATAAAGAATTACATTAAATGTGAGTGGATTAAAATATCCTTTCAAAAGGCAGAGATTGTTGGAGTGGAGAAAGAAAATTAAAGCCCAATTATATGCTGTCTATAGGAGATACATTTTAAATACAGTGATACAAATCAATTTTTAGAAAAGCATGAGAAAAGATATATCATGCCATTGCAACCTTAAGAAAGCCAGAGTGGTTATAGTAATATTAGATAAAATAGTTTTTAACAAGGTTACCGGAGAACAGGAGGGACATCTTATAATGATAAAAGGGTGGATCCCTTAGGAATATATAATGATTATAAATATACATGCCCCTAAAAGCAGATTTTCAAATACTTGAAGGAAAAACAGACAGAATGGAGGGGAGAAATAAGACATTTTAGTAGTAATTGTTGGAAACATCTGTATCCTGCTTTAAATAATGGCTACAACAATTACGCAGAAGAGCAACAAGAATTAGAAAACATGAACAGCACTATACACTGAGCAGTTCTAATGACATCTGTAGAACATTACACCCAACAACAGAATACACATTCTTCTAAAGAGCGCATGGAATATTCTCTAGATTAGACCATATACTAGGTCACAAATTAAGCCTCAATAAATGAAAAAGTGTTTAAATCATACAAAGTATATTCTTTTACCACAATGGAATTAAATTATAAATTGATAACAGAAATACATTTGTGAACTTTATAAATATGTAAGAATTAAGCAACACATTTCTAAAGAACCGATGGGTTAAATAAAGAAAATACTTTGAGATTAATGAAATTGAAGACAAAATGTAGGAAAACTTTTGGGGTGCAGCTAAAGCGTTTAGAATTTATAGCTATAAAATGTGTATATTAAAAAAGAAGAAAGACCTCAAACTGTTAACCTATCTATCTTGAGACACTGAAAAAAGAAAAGCAAAGTAAACAAGCAGAAGGACGCATACTGAGAGTGAAAGGTAAGCTTAGTGATACGCTCTCATCTCCATTGCTTGGATAGGATAAGAAAATGCACAGAAGGGAGAGGAAGCTTTCCATGTGGATGGCTCGACACAGGCTCTGTCTCGGTTTCTGAATATCTCCCAAAGTGAGTCATCCTAAAGGGAATTTGATTAAGTAGGCACTGTGGATCTGTCAAAAATGTTAGTGCCTTGATAGAGAACGCCCTTAGTCCTTGAAACAAAAAATGATGATGAAGAAGAAATGTTTTTTAAGATTTGTAAAAATGGAAAGAGAAACAGAAATGTCAGATTTAGTCACTTAATTAAAAGCGAAGTGGCTTTCTTTCTGAGCTGGCTAGTTAATGAAGTTGCTCATAGAATACAGGGACATGTATTTATTTTTATTGCCACTCAAGCCTCTGCCACAATGCGTCTTCATTGACTGCCTTTTCTCTAAGTGGCTGGAGGTGGTAATATGTGTGCGGGCAGTCAATCATTTCTGAGCATTTCCATCTTTACAGTCCACAACTAATGAGTTTATGTCTTCTTTCTTAATTACTTCAGCGATGGATATGGTATGATCCCATGTGAAAAGACGTTGTTAATTAATATGGCCTCTTAAAGCTTTGTGAGGAAACATTTCCTCGATTTGTCGTATAAATTTATAGGCTCCATCATGGACCACTCATGCAATGAGTGCCTTGAGAGAAAAAATGCTAAGCACAGCCGCTCAGCAATCCGGTGGCCAACAGGGAAGGAGGCAATGGCTCTATTCTCAATGTAGGTAGGGCCCTGGGTGGAATGCCAAGAAGAGATGGAGATCACCTCAGGTGTTACCAGACTCCTGATGGGTCCTCCTCTTTACCAACAGAACGAAGCAGGGGAGGGGCCGAGGACCATATTCTTCTGATGCTCTGAGGGAGAGGAGAACAAAGAACGTGGGAGGCTGGGACCATCTCTTACGATCCTGTTATTAATTTTTCTTTAGCATTTAACAAGTTCTTTGTAAGGTTTTGTTGTTTTCTCATTGTGGAAAACTTGACAATGAGAAAATAGTTTAAAAGGTAGAAAAGTCCTAACACCTTGAGATAATTCCTGTTGTACCGTATTTCCTTCCAGTCTTCTTATAGTTTGAACGGGGTTGATTATCCCATATATCATTTGTATCTTCAGTTTCATCAAATACTTATAGCCGACTAGCCATTTCTGCAGCTCCATCTCTCCATCTCTCAAATGGAATGCTGAAGATTTAAATGTTCCAAACAGTCATTGACATTTTGTTGAGCTTTTTGCAAGAGAGTTGGGATCCAGAAGGGGAGATCTGGGGTTAATAGTGGACCGAGTTTCATGCATTTTAATTAGTGACGAGCCCAAATTAGAATCTCAGATAAAATAGCATCAGGTATTAACAGGGGCCAGGAGGTCAGAGGTGCCAGGGCCCTGCCAACTATGCCAGCCATCAATGCTATAATTGATTAAAGCATCACAGGATTTTTTTTTTCTGAGTGTGTCACAACATTTATTTTCATTAGGTGCTACATTTGCCTGCTGCTATAAAACATGCTGAAATAATTGGATTACTGGCAACTGTAGGGAAAATACCGTCTTCATGGATATGATGTCACAGTATTTTAAAGGAAAAAAAAAATCAAGGTACTTCTTTCACAGGCTGCAAATTTTGTCTTATTTTTATCCTTTGTTCACTCTCTAGCTCCTTGCCACTTTGCTAACAGGTAGAAAGGAGTCAGATTTCTCTGGGGTGTCCACTGAGCAATACTTGAATGCCTCGGTGGCTGGTATGTCTCCCTGGAGGTCACTGGAGATGGAATATCTACACGGGTATTTATCTGGAATGTCTGAGTGAGGAAGCTTTTTAAGAATCTATAGATTTCACAGCATCATAGTAGGTGTTGTGGGGATGATAGAAGAAATCCTTAATCAGGGACTGTTGGCATTAGGGTCCCATGTCCTGGCTGTGTTGGTCCTAGCTCCACTAAGCTTCACTTTCTCTGCCTATAAAAATAAAGAAGTCGAATTATGAATCCAGCACCAATGGTGTTAGTAAATGTGTGTTGAATGAATGCACGTGTTGAGGGACAGAATAATAAATAGGTTTGCTAGTAGGAGAAACTTGTGGTATGAGATGTAGGTCCATCCAGTTACTATCCATAAAGAGGAAAGAGGTTCTTGGCAGATCGCCCTCACCTTTTAATTGCCTTCACGCCCAAGGACTGAGATGGAGGTGGGTCTACGTAATGGGCCATTATTAAGGAGAGCTATTAAAAAAAAATGATTCGATGGCAACTGTACTGACTTGCAGGGATGTAGTTCAGGTGCTAAAAAGACTGGAAATACTATTGGTTCTACCCTCCACTTTGTGGCTGGCCACCTAAGTCTTAAATCTTATTCACATATTTATTCATCCTTTTCTTTAAAAAACTGGACTCTTTTAAAGAACAATTTCAGATTTGCAGAAAAATGGAAAAGATGACAGAGAGTTCCCATATAACTGTATGGAGTTCCTCTGTTACTATCTTACAGGAAGTAATATGATACATCCATCACAGCTGATGAACCCCTAGCCACACATCATTATTAACTGAGGTCCATCATTTGTTCTGATTTCCTTAGTGTTACCTCATGTCCTTTCTCTGTGCCCGCATTCCATCTCGGATGCTGTTACGTTTGGTTTTCACATGTCTTGATGTTCCCCATGGCTGTGACAGTATCACAGACATTTCTTGTTTTAGATGGCAATCTTGAGGTGTACCAGTCAGACATTTTGTAGAGTTCCCCACTGTTGGAATTTGTCTGGTATCATTCTCATGATTAGACCAGAGTTATGGGTTTTGGGGAGGAGGCGCCATTTTCATCACACAGTATCGGGGGTGCATACTAGTAACATGACTTGTCACTGTTAGTGTTGACCTGATCACGTCACTAAGGAAGTGTTTGTCAGGTGTCCCAACTGTTCACTTACTCTCTTCCCCTCCTTTCTTTGCTGTCCTCTTTGGAAGGAAGTTTCTCTGCATACATAATCCACACTTCAGCAGTAAGTACATAAACAAATTGCAATTCTTCTGAACAAGAAATCTGCCTCTTCTCCCCATTATTTATTTTGCTCAACCATTTATGTCCACATAGACTCACAGATATTTATCTTATGATTTGAGGTTTAATCTAATACGATTTTATTTCTGTTGCTGTCCAGATTGTTCCAGCACTGGCCAGTGGGAGCTCTTCCCGTTGGCTCCTCTGTCCCTTTGATATGTCCCCATGAGTGTGGGCTTTTGTTTGGCCTTTTTGTCTTTTCACACTTTTTACTTTCTGTGGTTATGTGATGCCCCAGGCTCAGCTTGTACATTTTCTACCCCAGTCCTTGAATCAGTCACTTCTACGAAGATGTATGTCCTTTTAAAATCTCCTTTTTTTCTTCCTCGAGAATGTTTGGTTCTTTTTTTCAACTTTAGCCCTGCTCAGAGACTTTTATCGTTAACTTCTCTGTATGTCAGTCCAGAGGTGCGGGTGCCAGAAGACAGTTTTCGGGTTCCATTACAAAACAGAGTTTAGAAACAGACTTGCCATTTCTCTTCTGAGGCTCCTCTGTCACTGGTGTCAAATGCTGTAGCTTGTTAGCAGGAGAGCCACTACCCAGAGAGGGCTACCAAATGCCAATTAAGGGTCAGATCACTTATTTATAGATGTGCAAATTCATTTCGTGTTTTATCGCGAAGCATACCTCGCCCTTTTTAACCGCTGACATGTCTGAGCTGGGAAGAATGGGCGCCATGTTCTCCTGAAGACATCTGTGGCTTACACAGCTGCTTCCCTCCTTCCTCCCCAGTGGCTCCGGCCTCTCCGGAATTCACGGAGGGTGGGCTCCTTAGTGCTTTGAAGGACTGTTTTCCGTGGAAAGAAGAGAGGAGCTTTGCTTGGTGGAGTAATAGGTGGGAAGAGAGCCGTTTAGGCACACGAGGAGGATAATTTTAACCCTGGGCAAGCTCTTGAGTTGCTTAACTGAGAGGTTATGTTTAAAAAGTTGCAAAGTAGAGCAGACACCCTTTCTCTAACCATTCTAGGTCTAGGCCTTGCGAAGGAAGCCTTTCCCTTGGTAGTGTGTAGGTTTTGAAAGAGCAAAAATCATCCCCGATGGGATTCTCCAGGGTGGCCTGTCTGGCTAGGGAGCAGTTTCTTTAGGCCTAAGGGAAAATGGTACATTCAGATGCAGGAAAAAGAGAGGCCATCTCTGGCGGGCCCCTCTTGCTTCTGGAGATGTAGATTATTAGTGTCCTCTTTTGCGCTGGGACTGCATTGTAGTGGACTGGCTGGAGGAGAGGTAAATCCCTCTCCCAGCCCCCCAAATCAGGGGGCAAGTGAGTTATTTAGGGTGAACTCAATCACAAAGTCCATACCTGTCCCTGAATCCTAAACAAGCAATTTAAAGAGTAGGGGCAGCTGTGCATTGGTTTCTAAGACATCTGATTGATTTGTCAGTACCTGTCACAGCATGTTTTTCGTTTTACAGATATTTTGAATACACTTTATTATTTTATTTTATTATTGTTATTTATGCCTACAACACCTGGTCTTCCTAGGTGGTCTCCCATCCAAGTACTAACCAGGCCTGACCCTGCTTAGCTTCAGGCTTATTCAGGGTGGCATGGCCGTAGACCATGGACCGTGGCTCCACTGGGGCGTGAACCCAGGACTTTCTGCGTGTAAAGCAGACGTGCTAACCATTACACTATGGAACCACATCCTGAATAAACTTTAATTGTGTGTGTATGTGAATGTCCCTCTAAAGGAAAAAAAAATTTTTTTTAAGATAAATTGTTTAAAATACCAGAAAGTTGTTGATCTAGGTTGATCAAGATCTGAGAGCTCTGAATTCACAGTGCTTGTAGCATATATATTTTTTTTAATTCCTTCATCTGGATGAGTCATCTAACATAACCTCAAAAGTTCCTCTCCAGATCCAGAATAAGAGGCCATTACTATTGGAATTTGCTAACCGCTCTTCGAAATATGAAACCCCGCTCGTCCAAGTACATTTCATGCAAGCTGGGTGGGCGGACCAGAGGTGATGAGAGCTGGCGTTCTCTCGCCATTCCTGTGAAACGATCTCGTGGGCTGGCCATTTCCAGGCGGGGCCTGAGAGATCTCCACAGGAAAGTTTACTACGGGTGAAATGTACGTGATGGCGCAAGGTGACATGTGTGACAGTCTGCTGGCGGGTTTCATCAATCAGTCCAGACTTCTTTTCGGTGGGAATAAAAGGGCTCCACATGACTCAAAGAAGGGTTTATGTTCCAGGCATCTTGGTATAGTGGAAATATATCCTCTGAGTTATTTTTTTATTAGTAGCTCTTTGAGGGGAAAAGGTCGTAAGAAAATTCCCCCATCCTGACCGTGGATTTATTACTGAAAGCCCACATCAAATCTCGTGATCCGTTAAGGACTGCGCGTTACTGTATATCATAGGTGACTGTCTCCGGGGAAGCAGTGACAGCGTGCATGGGACAGACAATACCTTGTGGATCGATGTCGTCTAGTCCCATTTACCACTCATTGTTTTTTTTTTTTTTAACCAAGAATGATCGTGCAGTTAAATAGTTGGTCAACTGATATTTGCTAACATTTTGGCAGTTTTTAAAAACTGAAGAACAATGAAATAGTCGCATTTTTAAATTATTCCAAATTTTACCAGTTCTCTGAAGCTAAAAAGAGCTGATATTTCCTGCAAGCACAGCATGCTCTAGACACCCTATTAACTGCGTCAGGTGCATTATCTCACTGATGGTTCTCCGTTTTACTCGGAGGGAGGTGCAAGTATTGGTTTCAAGTTAATGAATTGGTAATTGAGGCTCAGAGAGATTAAGTATGTCACTCAAGGTCACACAGCTCTTCACCGATGGGGCCAGGGTTTGGACCGAGGCAGGCCGCCTGTGCTTTTGACTGTTACTCTCAACTGCTGCCAAGTAATCTAAATTGCTTTCACGGTCTGGTCTAACCTTTCTGTAATATTCTAGATGTAGTCCAGCTTCTGCCTCTGCAAACCAGTGTGGGAAACGCTGTGGGTCTCAAAATAGTCTTTTGTATAGAAAATCATTTTGCTTTATTATCTAAAAATCTCCCTTCCTTAGCTTTTATCCACTGCTTCCGGTTAGGTTGCTAGAACTAGTATATATAAAACACATTAGACACTGCAGAGCCGTGTGTGGGTATTGGACATTTTGACTTTAATCATTATTTTATAAAAGGCAAGCCCCGCTTCTGTGTGGTGGCCCTGTGTGTAGAGACAGCTCTCCCCATCACGACCGTGCGGTCCTCCCCGTCTCTTCTCCAGGCTGAACAGCATCAGCCCGTGTAGTGTCTACTTCCACAGACAATCCAAACGATAGTAAATGCAATGCCTAACAGTTCCCGAGCGATGTACCACTTACAGAGGCATGGATGCACTTAGTGCTCATGGAAACCCTGTAATACCATTTCCATCTTACAGATGGGATGACTGATGCTCAGGTTGCCTAGGTTACGTCCTCAGGCCCTGGAGATGCAGGACCGAGTAGCTCACCCGAGTCCAGCTCCAGAGCCTTTGCCCCCGCTGCGACACCCCTGGTGGCAGCCCGCCAAAACCTATTCTGTCTCTGAGTTCCAGAACCCACTGTCACATGCAGGCCCAGGTGGCTACCCTGTGCCCTCCTTCTCCTTCCTGACCGTGGGTCCCAATGCCCCAGCCCCCCGACTTCTCGTTTGGTTAACTGCCTATCCATATTCACTCTTTCTTTTGTGGGGACTTCTGTCGAATTGGCTGCAGAATGGATTCCAGTCTTGCAACCGCTATTCCTCCTCCTCCCCCTCTTCCTACTCCTTCCCCTTTTCCTCCTCCTCCTCCTCCTCTTCTTCCCCCTCCCCCTTCTTTTTTTTATTATTCCTACACAGGTACCAATGGAAAATCAAAACAATGCAAAAATGTCCTTTGAAGGGTCGCCTCTGGCCCGTCTTTCTTGTCTTCTATCTGGTAGTATGGCGTTCCAGTCCTCCCAGTATTTTTCCAGTTTTAGCACTGAAAGACCCGCATCTCTGGATGTCCTCAGTCCTGGGCCAGCCCGGACACTCGGGCACCTAACAGGGTAAATGGACAGGCTCTGAGAGTAGAGGGCCTTTGGATGAGCTTGGGGCAGAAGAGGAGTATAAACGAACTTCCTAAAACTGAGCATCACATCATGTATTTATTGATTAAAGAGCAGGTTCTACTCAGACATGCCTGTACCTTACCACGCTGGCCCTGGTGAAAACTGTCCTAGGACAAGGAGTCAACGCATTACCAAAGGAGTTTGTGGCCTAGAAAAGTATCCTGGACCTAAGGGTCCTTGAGTTCATAAGGTTTCTTTATAAGAAAAGTTTCCCAGAACCTAACATTTTAGGCATAGTCTGACTGATGACAACTAAGCCTCCGAATCTGTTCTGTAGTCCCCGTTTCCATCACTGTGGCCCTAAGAGGTGGTCCCAGCCCTGGGACCCGGCCACGTCACTCCAGGCTCTGCAGTCTGGTGTCCGTTAGTGTCCGTTTATTTTCCCCACTTGAACTAATATTAATCTGGGCATCTGTGATTTGTCCTTTTCTCTCTCCTCTATTTTTGAGTGCCTGAAAATGCTCTCGTCATTATTTCAGATTTCTGATTGTTCGTTTGTATTCTAGATTTTCCCGTGCGTGTAAACTTGGTGCCTAGGGACACCTCAAAATAATAGTGTTACCGGTGGAAACAATCGCATATTCCCTGAAACGATAGAGAATGACATGGTTTCGAAACTTCTCGCCTTCTGCGGCGTGACAACTGCAAATACGATTTAATGTGAATTCCTTAGAATTTCTATTTTGCCATCAAGAAACATTGATTTTTTTCATGCTGTGATAATACCAGTTAAACTATCTAGTTAGCCAACCTATTTCAACCCATAAAAGAATAACAAGGCAATATGAGCTTCAGGAGTGTGAGAGGCAGCCTCACCTGTGAGTATCATTGAGAAAGATTTCTCACAGATAGCTTTTATGCAAGTTCTTTTATAAGAACTTGGCTAAACATTGTATATATGTTACCTTATTTGAACTTCGCAACAGACCTATACTAATCATTAGCATTTTTTGAGTGCTTACTATGAGTCCAGCACTGTTTTAAGTCCCTGACTTGCATTATCTCAATTAATTGTCACAATATCATTAGGAGGAAAGGTTACAAATACTTTCTAAACCTGACAAAAACTGGCTTCAACTGGTGAAAGTACTTACAGTTTGCTTTATAAAAAAATCTTGAAGCAGGCCTTACCAGAGCTCAGTGATGTCCCAAAGGGCTCTGTCTCCTCTTCTTCTGTCTCTCTGCCAATGTCAGCGGGTCACCAGTGTGTTGAAAGATGGCAGCTGAAGCATCACGTCCTCACACAAAAGCACCCAGAGCAGGGGACGAGAGGAAGTGGCCACGGGCCTCTCCTCTCTACTGTTCTCTCATTTTCAGGAAGGAAAAAGCCTTCTTAACACCCCCAGCGACTCCGTTTTCCCCTCATGAGTTAGAGCTAGGTCTCAACATCCTCACCTCCCTGAGAAGCCGGGCAGGTGAGCAGGGGGCAAAGGGAAAGATGGCAGCCACACCTGGCCGGGAAGAACGCTTCTCACACTCCGATCTCAGGGCCCATTTTCACATCTAAAACCCACTGAGGACCCCGGAGAAGTTTGTTTACGTGAGTTCTATCTGTTGACATTTTCCACATTAGAAATGAAAACTTATTTAAAAAATTTTTAAAAATTATTAATTTATTAGAAATAACAAGATGATATATATTAATATTAAAATATTTTTATTGAAAAACAACTGTTTTTCAAAACAACAACAACAACAAAACATTAGCCAGAAGAGTGGTATCGTATTATATTTTTGTCAATGGAAGACACTTGGATTCTTATATCTTCTTCTATTCAGTCTGTTGTGATAGGTTTTGGTTGAAGTATGTGGAGAAAATGCAGCCTCACACAGGTGTGTAGTTGGGAAAGCTAGACTGTTTTAAAAGCCTTTATAGACAAATAATTGTGGATATTTTTTATTAACACTACCCAAACTTACCAAGTGGTTCATTGCAACAAGAAATCAGAAATTGTATCAATAAGTGATTTTTTTTTTGTACTCTTCCATTAAAATCTATTGGCTTCCTGTGTCATTTGCAAGGGGTCTTTTACCCACATATGCCTTTGTAATACCATGCACTGATCATTCGGAAAATAATTGGCTCGTTGAGTTATGCAGATCTTTTAGTTGTTACATTTCAGTACACACTCTAAAAAATCATATTCATCAATATCTTATCGCAAAGGTCCTTACACAGTGGGTAGTTGTTAAGCTCTCAGTGGCAGATACAAGGTTTCCAAAATTTCAATAGTCACTTGAAAGCTCCTGCTTTATCATTGGCAGCAGATACTATCAGTTGTTTTCCTTAAGATGTAAGGTTCATATTCTCTGCCAAAACCTAAGTCTGAGTAACCATGATTTTTCAGTTGTTCTTTTAGGTAAAAATGATGTTCCATGATAAAAAATGGCTCCTTCGGCTCATAACTCAAATGATTGCACAGGCTGCCTTTCCCTGGACGTAGTCCTTCCGTGTGCCCAGAGATGCTTCATTCACACTCACCTCTCATTTCCTCTGATGCGGGTCAAGAGTTAATAGAACTAATAATTTACTGTAATTTTTGCTCTACCAAGGATACTTTTAAATGAAACTGCTTGTTGTTGCTGTTGTTGATGTTGTTGTTTGGGGCATTAGTACATGGTACTGATGCAGTTCGGTGCCCCTGCCTTAGGGGACCAGCAGTTTTACCCACCATTGCTTTTGCTCCTCAGTGAAATGGTTAAATAATGTTCTAGTATTCTTATGAGAACAGTTTATTTCTTGCAGACTGCCCGAAGGGGTCTCAGGGACCCCTAAGGGTCTGTGGACCACACTTTGAAAACGGCTATCTTAGACCATTAATAATTCATCTTCTAAAGTTGGGCAGACAGCTGACCAAGCCAAATTAGGGTTGTATTAGCAAAGAAAGAGAAAAATGGCTGTTGTATAGACACCTACTGTGTGCAAAACAAGTCTGAGTTTGTAGACAGCAGGCCTGGCACAGGACTCAAGGGTTGCCTGGCTCCTTAGCAGGCACTTTAAAACCACTCCTTTCCTCTGCCTCCCAGGAGGTATTGCTCATGCCCCGCCCATAAAGCCAGGTTCTTCAGTTGCTGGAATCCACGCCCCCTCCATCTCTGCAGGCTGTTTCTGCCCCGTCTACCCGTCAGCTTTAGCTGTGCCTGACTCATTCATTTTCTCCAGTTACACTTTACCCCATTGCCCATCACATCATTCCCCATCACAGAGCAGCAGTTTCTTTCATCTCTGTTGAAATCCCACCCAGACGAAATACCACCTCCTTCAGGAAGCCTTCCCAGTTACTCCATCTAAATGAACCTCTCTGTTTCTATGAACTCATATTATCATAACATTGATTACACCTTGCTGTGTGTTACATATAGTTTCTCCATGACTGTTTCTCCTGCTGAATTGCAATTTCCTTAAGATAGCCCACAGCTTTCTTCATGTTTGTACTGCACTGTTTCTAGCACGGGTCCTGGTACCCCACGGATGCTCACACCTGTTTGTTGGCTAGAAGTTCATCCGCAAAGTGTTTGATACCCAGAGCATGGGGCATATGACTGAATGCCTGGAACAGTCTATTCTTTCATTGGTAGACGTCACAGAGGAAATTAGGGTCGGTGTTGACGCATATTCATCATAAACTTGAAGTACGTTTTGGAATTGGAGAACCATAAATGCCATATCTTTGAGTTTATTTTTTTGTTCGTTTGTTTCCTTTAACATTGTGTATTTCCTCCATACCAATGTGTGTGGTGAGATGAGAGGTCATTTCTGGATGTGAATTCTTGCCCAACTCAGAGTCTTTGAGACGGTCGATATGTAAAGTTGGCACAGGCATGTGATTCTTCTGCTAATTTAAGCTACTTTATCAGACTCAATGCCTGATGCCAGTGAAAAACGCTGAAGCAATGAATTATTTTTAAGTTACTCAAAGAAAAGTACATTAAAATGAAGCCCTGTATAGACCATTCTTCCTAGAGGCTGGATCACGGACCCCCATGAGTGACTTGACGTGGTAGGAAATTGGGCACGGCAATTTCTTCCACCGTAACTCTAAAGGGCATTTAGGAAATACAATTGTAAGAGGGGAGGCGCTCCTCACTCTGGGATTTTATTACCCGGGCTCTGTGGAAGGAAGGAACTACTGAGACTTAGGACTTGCAGACTTATTTTTGGTCCGGTTTATTGAGGTATATTTTACATAGAGTAACATTCATCCTTTTCAGGATACAGTTCTGTGGATTTTGACAAACATGCATAGTTGTGTGACTGCCACCAGATTTAAGAAAGAGAACAGCCTCATCACCCCAAAATACTTCCTCTTGCTCCTTTGTACTTAACCCTTTCTCCCACCCCAGCCCCGGGCACCCACTTATCCATTTTTTGTGTCTATAATTTCGCCTTTTCTAGAGTGTTATATAGATGAGATCGTATAAATGTTTGCATCTGGCTTTTTTCACCTCGCACGATGCATTTGAACTTCCTCCCTTCTGAAGCTGGTGTCAGTAGTTACCTCTTTTTATTGCCATTGTGTAGCCGTGCCACCATTTGTTCATTCACTGACCATTTGTCTCCAGTTTTGAGTGGGAATGAATATAGTCACTATAAACATTTGCGTACGGGTCTTTGTGTGAACATAAGTTTTCATTTCACTTGTGGAAATACCAAGTGTAATTGGAGCGGGATTGTTGGGTCATATGGCATGTTTAGGCGATGGTCTTTTTAAATTTATAAGGAAAATAAATTATATATTCTTACGAGAAAAATATTTCTTATAAGAAAATTATGATTATTAAGGGTTACTGAGGAGAGCAGAGTCACGCATCACCTAAAACAATAGATGCTAATTATTGCTGTTCGGTCTGAATGGACATTGAGCGGGGGCTTTGCAGGAGATTTATTTTCCTAATTACATTTAGCTCTGAGCTGATGTTTAAATTAGTCATTGTTCCCTGGGCATCCGCCAGTGTTGCAGCCACGCAGAAGGCTGCAGGCCAGAGAGGGGGCGACCGATGAGGATATCGGTGTGGCCGCAGATAATCCACAAAGTGGATAACAACCATGGAGACAATCGATTGGTGCCTACAGTATTCTAATAGTGATAATGACAAGACAATTGCCCTATTTTGCTTGTGCAGGATATTGATTTTTCTCCTCAGAGTGCGGTATGCGTCAGGATCCTCCCATTCCTTCAAGTGAAAATGTGAAATTTGATTCTTCCCGAAAGGCCTATCCCAACTTCCACCTCGCCCAAGTCAATCAGCACATGTTCACTGAGCGCCCTCTCTCTTCTCCTCTGCTCTCGCGGGGTTGGTGGGGGAGCGTTGGGCATGTCTAAAACAGTGTTCGTCCTTAGGAACCCTGCCCTAATTCGTGCAGGGAAACGGGGTTCGTGTAGGGAGCCACAGAACATCTGTCACCGGGCTAAAGTGGGTAGACAAGGGCAGGAGTGTTTTAGGAGCACAGAGAAGGGAAAACTCGTGTCGTAGGGGAAGACAACTAGGAACAGCTCAGCAGAAGGGACGGGGAACTGGAGGAGGTTGATATTAGAGTACCCTCCACCAGGCACGGAGCCTCTTGGTCTCGCCGTGTCCCCAGCACCTGACGAGGCCCCACACGTAGAAGCTATGGATCAAATACATGATGTGTAGGTTTTCTTTTGTGCCTCACATTTTTTTTTTACATTTATCTTTTCCAAATTATGAGACTGATATGTGCTCACTGCAAAACCGTCAAGCGGAGTAGATTTGGATAGGAAAGCCTGTACTCATATTTGTGTGCTGTCCTTGAGGTAGCCACGGATAAGTGTGACGTCTGTTCTGGTCTGTGCGCATGTCCACTCTCAGATTCCCGAAGCCGTTCTGTGCTGCAGCTTGTTTTCATCACCTAATGGTATCTTTCATCTCAGCACAGAGCTCTGTTTCATTCTTCAGCAGGTGCAACGTCCCCATTACACGTACGCACCCAAACTTATTTGTTCAGCCTCTTATAGACGGGCCCTAGGGTGGAGAAAGAGGAAGGCGGAGGGAAGGAGTGAGAGAGAGATTGAAACAATGGTGACAGGGAGAAGTTAAGAAGAGCTGTTCTTCTGGGAAGAGAAAAGATGGAAAATATGAAGAAAATGTCATTGGCAAACAATTCTATACCAATGATAGAAGCCAAAACTTTCTTAAAGATGACATAAATTAGAATGTGAAAAGCCAAACTGTAACATATCTGCAAGAAAATATAGGAGGATATTATTATGATTCCAGAGTAGGAAAGGATTTCTTAAGACTCAAAAAGTGCTAAGCATAGTGAAAAGGATAGATGAACAGGACTATATTGAATTTGTTTACAGATATTCTCGATAAAATCACAATAAGGAATGAAAAGCAAGTCAAAAATTGGGAGAAGAATTTACATCACAGATAACTGACAAAGAATTCGTATCTATAATATATTTGAAAACTTTTAATCATAAAACAAAGTAATGAAAAGGTAGAATCATGCACTAAAGATAAAAACGGGTGTTTCATAGAAGATATATTTGAATAGCCTATAAACATATGAAAAGATTATCGATCTCATTAGTAAGCTAGGAAATAAAAAATGAAATGTCATTGAGATATTATTTCACACTTGCTCAATTGGTAAACTAAATGTATACTAAAAGTCTGAAAAAAAACAAGTTAAGTAAGGACATGATTGATTGGGGGCATTCATTCACTGCTGGTAGAGGGATAATACCAACTCTTACCAGGAAAAGGGTTTGGTGTTGTGTAGAGTGTTCATTGTTTAGTGCTGCATAAGATATTACTTTAGTGGCTTAAAAGAGTGTTTATTAGTCTCAGCTTCTCTGTATCAGAAAGCCTGGCATGGGCCTGTGGGGTCCTCTGTGTCAGGGTGTCTCATGAGGCTGTAATCAAGGGGCTGGCCTCGGCCGTGGTCTCATCACAGGGCGTGACTGCGGACAGACCCACGTCCAAGCTCACTCATGAAGTTGCTGGCAACATTCATTTCCTTGTGTATTGTCAGACTGGGGGCCTCTAGCTCCTTACCTTCTCTGGCTGGAGACCTCTCTTGGTTCCTGGCCACACGGGTCTCTCCACAAGGCAGATTACAACAGTCCCTCTGGTTTCATCAGAGCAAGTGGGAGAAAGCGAGTTGGGGACCCAAGACAGAAGCCACAGTCTTCTTCTTCCCAACAGCTTTATTGAGTTATAATTCACATACCATAAAATTTGTCTATTTACAGTATTCAGTTTGGAGGGTTTTATATTCACACTTGTGCAACCGATACTACCATCTAATTTTAAAACATTTCCATGGCCTTAAAAAGAATTCTCAGCATAAACGCAACTGATCTTTGACAAAGGAATAAAGATAACACAAGGGGGCCAAGACAGTCTTTTCAACCAGTGATACTGGAATAACTGGACATCCACATGCAAAAAATAAATCTACACACAGACATTGAACCCTTTGCAAAAATTAACTCAAACGGATCATAGAGCTATATGTAAAATGCAAAACAATAAAACTCCTAGAAGATAATATAGGAGAAAATCTAGATGACCTTGGATGTGGCAATGCCTTTTTAGATATAAGACCAAAGGCAAGATCTATAAAGAAATAATTAATACTCCAGACTTCATTCAAATGAAAAACTTATTCTCTGTGGGAGACAATGTCAAGATAAGAGAATGAAAAGATAAACCACAGGCCGGGAGAAAATATTTTTAGGAAAATATGATAAAGAACTGTTATCCAAAAT
Organism: Macroglossus sobrinus; assembly: GCA_004027375.1. Lineage (NCBI taxonomy): Eukaryota > Metazoa > Chordata > Mammalia > Chiroptera > Pteropodidae > Macroglossus > Macroglossus sobrinus. Next base: position 48,603 of record PVKZ01004547.1, on the reverse strand, counting down.
GTATAGTGAACTCTTGAAACTCAACAATAAGAAAATAATCTGATTTAAAAAGGGACCAAAGACTTTAACAGACATCTCACCAAAGAAGATATACAAATGGCCAATAGCATATGAAAAGATTTTCTACGTCATAAGTCATCAGGGAAATGAAAATTAAAACAATGGGAAAACACTACGCTTACTAAAATGGCCAAAATTTGAAACACTTATAATATCAAATGCTGGCGAGGACATGGACCAACAATAACTTCCATTCATTGCTGGTGAGAATGCAGAATGGTACAGGCACTTTAAAAATTAGTTTGATGATTTCTTACAAAACTGAACAAATTCTTACTATAGAATCTAGTGATTTTGTTTCTTGTTATTTATCCGAAGGAGTTAAAAACGCAGCCACACAAAAACCTCATATGGATATCTTCTCACTTGATTAATAATTGCCCCAAATGGAAGCAGTGCCAAAGATATCTTTCACTAGGATAAATGGTGGTGTATCCAGACAGTGGAATATTATTCAGTGCTAAAAAGTAATAATCTGTCAAGCCATAAAAAGACATGGAGGAACCTTAAGTGAAAGAAGCCGATCTGAAAAGACAATACACGATATGATCCCTACAATATGACATTCTGGAAAAGGCAATACTAGGGAGACAATAAAAAGGTCTTTGGCTCTACGGCCATGCCACCCTGAACAAGCCCCATCCCGTCTGATCTCAGAAGCTAAACAGGGTCGGACCTGGTTAGTACTTAGATGGGAGACCACCTAGGAAGATCAGGTGCTGTAGGCATAAAAAAATAAAAAAAAATAAGGGATTGTAAGATGACAAGGTCCTTGTAATCTATGAGGTCAACCAAGGGTTGCCTCGCCTAAAAAAAAAGAATAATAATAAAAATAAAATAAAAAATAAATAGAAAAAAGGTCTTTGGTTTTAAGAGTTGGGCAGAGAGGGAGCAGATAGAGCACAGCGGCTATTCAGGGTAGCGAGGGTACTCTGTATGATGGTTCCATTATTCCATAGCACCAGCTGCCTTCCTGCTCATCCTGGGGTTTTCTGTTTCCTTTCAAGGACTTCCTTTTTGCAGACTAAGCTCAGGTGATCAAGACGGTCCCAGCATTCCTCCATCCTGGAAGATGAAAGATGAACTTTCAGCCCCAAGAGCCCTATTCTGTTGGGCTGGCCAAATCATAATGTGGAAAACTCGAGAACTAGGAGATTTCATGTAAGATTCATAATTCTCGCATCTCTTTACAAACAGCATTAGCCACCAGTGCTGGGATGCTGGCGAGGGCCGGGTGATGGCTTCCCGTTGACACGGGGCTTGCCCTCTCCTGTCCCCCACCTTCTCCAGCCCGGTGATGTCCCTCACGGCCACCCACTGGGTCCCCACGGTCAGCGAGTTGGCAGTCCTTCTGCTTTCTAACCAAAAAGGGCTTCTTTTACCAAGAACAGGCATTTGGGTTTTGCTCTCGTAGGGTTTCGTCTTTTATTTTCTCCGGAGATTCTGAATTTCTTCTCTCTTGTCAGAGAAACTTTCTGCATTTTTCCAGCAGCAGGTTTCTTTATGCGCTCTCCAAGAACAGCTTGCTGGCTTGTGAAAACAGAAGAAGCAGGGCTCTTTGGGGAGCTGTCAGAAAGAGCAGATGCAGCCCCAGCATGGCGCTCTCCCGGTCCCCCGCAAGTGGCACCGTAACACTTGCTTTGTAAAGAGAAGGACAGAGAACGTCTCTCCTCCCCGCGTCTCAATTTGCATTTTATTAGGCACCCAGTAGCACGGTTTGCAAATCGCCGTGTTCACTCACAGCTCTCTCTATCAACCCCCAGCCTACCAGAGGGCAGAACACAGGGGTGCTGAAAACAGAAGGGAGATAAAAGGAATCAGAAAATGCAGCTCACAACTGTGACTTCTTTTTTTTTTTTCCATCAAAAAGTGCCTTTTGTTCATAAGACTTCTGAGGGAGATGAGTGGTTTCTGCCTAGATACAGAGAGGTAGCATGAGGTGACACGGGGATGGGCACCGAGCCTGGGCTTCTCCATTGAGTTACCTCCGTTTTGCTGGCTGTGTGTTTTGGCGTGAAAGGTTCACTTTCCACACAACCTTTTTCAGAGAGTCAGCCTGGATGCGATGCACGCGACTTCCCTGGCCATCTCCATCTCTGGTGGACCCTCCTCGCCTTCGTTCTTATTTCCCTCGTCCGTGGTTTCACATATTAGATTCTGCCTCAGTAAACACTAGGAAAATAGTACTATCCAAGGAAATGCTTTCCTTTCCTTCTTAAGTCAGCCGATACTGTTACTTTAATCATCAGGAGAAATCTTGCTCTTATTGCAAGAAGAAAAATAAACAAACTAATTCTCCTCCCCACCTCCCCCCCCACCGAGTTTTATTAACTAGAAGATGGGGAACTACTGCGTGCAACCATGATGACCTTCACTTGGGGACATGACTGGGGAATCATGAAACCTTTTGAATAACGAAAAAAAGACCAAAGGACGGATGATCAGAGATTCGTTGACAAGAGGTGTGGAGAGACAGTGCGGCGTGGAGGAGAAGCATGGTACGGCACCCACGCGGTACTTGCCTCTCTCGTCCATCTTCTCTCCTCTGGCCCCTTCTCACGGCCCCTGACTTTCGTCTGTGGATTCCCATGGTTCTGGGGAAGTTTACGTCCTGCTTCTAGTAGCTGGTCACATGACCTAAGTCAATCCTTCCATTCCCCCACCTCCCACCCCCAGGTCTTGGTGATTAATTTAGTCTCTCTCTGATCTGTACAGAGTGCAGATGTAAGACCCAGAACTGCTGCATGAGAGAAGCCATCTTCAGAATGATGGCAGCACAGAGTGGGACATAGCCAAGGGAATTAGAGAAAAGGAGTGGCAGCATCTCCAGATCAAAGCACACTTCAGGCCTGCTTCAAATGAGCTTCTCAGTTACGCGGTGAAGTCAACGGCTCCCCGAGTTGGGATGTCTGTGCCTCGTGCTGAAGTGTATTAACCGAGCGAGCTGATAGGAGCTGCTGGCCTGTGTGATTGGAAGTACCGAGCAGACCCTGGGAGGGGAGGGTTGAGTTCGTGGAGGAAGAGAATGATGAGGGCCCGACGCTTGCTGAGGTGATACTGAATCCTGGAGGGATTTGAATACTACTCTGAGGCAGATCTGTTTGGACAGATATCATTGCCTTGCTTGATAGGAAAAATTTACTCCAACTTTTATAAAAGATGTAAGAACGATACTGGCCACGAAAACTCAGGATCAGAAACCAAATAATGAGCCTTGGAAAGGCTCTCCGCCTAGTTTTCCATTTCTCTTCTCCCCAGAAGGACGACCCACTGGGGCCAATTAATACTTCTCCAAGCCTTTCTTTCCTTCAGATATCATCTTTATACCAGGCTTCTAGAATCGCTCCCACAAAGTTTAAAAGTTGGCGTATATAAGTTGATGCGTTTCCTTGTATCCGCTATATTGTGGTGTTTGGCATAAAATGTGTTTCCGAAGTTTAAACATGAAGTTTAGAAGAGAACGTATTTCTCGGTAGGAATTTATTCCCTGTGACACATTTTGAAGTTTGTTTTCCATTTTTTCTTTATCTCTGTTTTTTTTTTTTTTTTAGAATAATGTTTTTTTTTTTTTTTCTGTTATGTAAGATTTGCGGCCAGCCTCTCTATGGTGTTTGTACCCTATTTCTTAATCAGATAAGAAAACTTCTTTGGAAAAGACTAAATCTCGGTAGATGTGGATACTGTCCTTCATAGTAAATACTGACCATGGGCAGATAATCGACATACAGGTTCACATGATTTCAAAGCGAAAAGGTGATGTAATATTTGTTTTCAGGTTATATTGCTTAATAATATGGACTATATATACATTTGATTTATTTCAGAATAAACAGTTTCTTTCCACTGTACATCACTGGTTGGGGGTGTGGCAGGGGGTGATGGAGGGAGTGTGGTTCTCAGGCACCTGTCACCACGGCTGCTGCTGCATCTGCCTTCATCTGTCGCACGTTGGGGCAGTCCAGCTCTGGGCGCCTGCACAGGGGCAGTTGGCTTTGAGGGTTTGGGCTGAAGAGTTGAGCGTTAAGCTTAGATGAGCATTTAGTTCAGTTTTCAGGGGCAAAATCAATGATCAAAACTCAATTTTCTGTGTCTTTCTGTTTTCTTCTCAATATAATTCTTTAACACACTATCTCTGTAAGAAAACAGCAGTTTCTTCTTTCTGGGGAGGAGGGAGGTCTCGATGGACCAAAAGGACAGAGTCATCCTAAACACACACACACACACACACACACACACACACACACACACACACACACACACACACACACAAAGCGTCTGATCAGGGTGTATGTACTGAAAGCAGTTCCACCATTCATCCGATCATTTAGTCACTGATAATGACACATACTGAGGGCTTGTTAGTTTCAAGAACTGAGCCGTCTCTAGCAGATCCCCAAAGTCTTAAATCAGCTAGCAATCAACTCCCCAGTTAGACTAGAGTGTGTGGATTCTCTCAAAGCGGGGAACATTGGAGGCAGAAATCAGCAGAGGTGACATCAGTTGAATTGAGCCAAGCAAGCACAGGCAAGCGTCATGTGTGGTTTCTGCCCTCAAGCAATTAACAGTGTAGTTGAAGAGACCAGACACCCATGTGGAAAGGAAGTGACAGCCATCTTGTTGGGATGTTTCATTTCCAATCAAGTGTTGCAAACGGAGTTAATGAGGGAAAGATCTCAAGTGGACGTGGTACCTCAACGAGAGCTAGGAAGAGGATGGGATTCCTAACAATAGAATGTCAGAGCCGGCAGCTCCCATGGTCATCATCGTGCTCCTGCCTTTTCCATCCTTCCTCTCTGGCAGGGTCCCTAGATCCATCATGCAGAAGACCCCAGCAGTAAATCCCACAGTGTGATGGGCACAGGGACATGTTCTCTCTCTTCTCAGTGGCCACAGCCTAGTGGGAGAGGGAGCACAGCAGATGCTGAGCCTTGTGACAAGGGGAGGTGATAGATGTTACGGGAGCACAGAGGAGGGAACCCAGCATACTCTGGGAGTTATGGGACTCAAAAGATGGGTTCTGGAAAGGGGCTGAAGGATGAAGAGCTCAACTGACCACCTGTGTGAAGCACAGGCAACACCTGTGCAGCAGAAATAGCGAGAAATGAGAATTCTTGCCCTGCGGATGGTCCAGACTAGAACCCGGGCTCATGGTAGGAGGTTGGCACTGCAGGGGCGCAGGGGCCAGACGTCACAGCCCTTTGTATGATGTGATAGGAGGGTTACTATGCATTGCTCAGGGGTTCAAAAGACTCCTGTTCCAGTTCTGTGCCCTAGGCGCTGGTTGTGGAATACTGGCTACCCCTTTGGGGCCTTAGTTTTCTGATCTAAGTGCAGGGAGGACTGGCTTCTTAAGGTTGTTTCTAGTTTTAAGCTGTCTGTGATCTTTGTGGTGGAGTGATTAATGAACTGTGCCCTTTCTTGCCTTGTTGCTGTCCCGGGTCTCCTCTGTCAGCAAGCCCTTCAGTGACCGGAGCCGTGTGGCTTTCTGTATTTACAGATGGGGTCCCCACTTCATGTGAGGCAAGGTCCTTTCTTCTCCAGAGCCCCTGGCCCCTGTGTGGGTGCAGACAGAGCTGTCGCACTATCAGACTGGAGTGATACTTGTTCAGATCTACTTGCTCTTCCATGCTATGTGGACTTTTTTCCATATTTGTATAACTTTTCTGTTTTCATAGGACCAAATACAATTGCCTTTAAAAAATTCTATTTCATACAACTGGAAAGAATTCTATCTCCTCTACACTTTATGGGTTTGCACATATTACTAAATACTCAGGCTTCTAAAACATATTTTGTGGCTATTTTCTATTTTGTTGTTTTTTAACTTGGTATAAATATTTTTGAGAAATTAAAATTTTAAGAAACCAGAAAAATGTAATTAGCACCTGTTCCCACCACCCAGAGTTAACTGCTGTTTTTTTTTTTTTCTATATTTGCTTAAGGTCAAATTTGAAATTTTTAATAAAATAATAAAACCATTTTAGACGAATGTAAAATTTCCTCTGATCATTACCAAAAGCCCATTTTTCAACCCCCTACCATGTACCCCACCTCCAAAACTGAACTACATTTATTTTAACAAGATTTATCCAAGTTAAAAATATGCAATGTACCTATGCCACAGACTCTCACAAATTATATTTTTATATTTTGGTATTTTCAATTAAAAAATGTGTACAAAAAATGAAATTGAGTATTAAACTTCTATCAAGAGGAAACAAGTAAATAAGGATTAAGAGGATGAACTAAGGCCTCCAAGGTCGCAGGAAAAAGTGGAGGAACAGTCAAGTGACTGTACAATTGCTCCACTGGATGTGGCTTCTGGCCTGGTATTAGCTTTAATTGCCTGCTCATAGTTTAAGCTGGATTTTGCCTTGTACCTGTCAACTTTGGCTGTGGGGCTATTTGTCAACTCAGTTCCAAGTGGGCTTCTCATTTACTGGGATACAGCTTAATGGGTGAGATTGTGCTTTTCTTTCCCTATACAATAGAGAGAAAGAGTTTTCCTGCTTCTGTCCTCAAGAAGTAGGGAATAATAGATTCACGTGATTTTACATAGGAGTCTGAATCGTGGGAAACTGAGGCAGAGGCCTGGGGCCAGTTTAGAAATGATTCCTGATCAGGTTTGTAAGAATAATGAAGGTTGGTGATTTCTCCAATTCATTTTCAATAGTACGTGTCCATTCACTGTTTATTGTAAGCCATTTATGTATACTATCTCATTTGCCCTTATGGCAAGTTTACAGATCGAATATTCTTTCTTATTCACTTTCCATATGACAAGCTGGGGCTGTGATTTCAAGAAACTTGTCACAGGTTATTAGTAAGGCATTTATTTGGCTGGATGAAACCCCAGGCATTTTGGCTTTCTAACCTAAGCTGAGCACCTCTATCAAGTATCTTTAGCAAAACTCCAGCAACATCGCGTGAATTAAACTGTTCTTATTGTGTAACCTAAGTCACGTTTTGTATGTCCAGTTTCTCCTGGTGTCTTCCCAGATTCAGAGCAGAGTCCTCTAACCTCCCATTGACTCAACGATCCTTTAATGCATTTCTTTTCTCCTTAAATTAGCCGAAGTCAGATTCCATTGCTTGCAACTAAACACCCTGTTGGTCCATAGGCTCTGCTTCCAAGTTTTAATCGTGTAACATTAATCCTTATTCGATTCCAAGAAACTGCCTAAAACACTTGATTAGGGTCTGAGCTTGATGTTACACATTAGATTTATATATTTTTTACATTATTTTTAAATGAGAAGTCAATTTTATTTCCATCTTATTTTGACAGACAACTGAATTAGTCGATGTGGTTGGTGAAATAATGTCTCCCTAATATATTGAGATCTTAATCCTTAGAACCATGAATGTTATTTTATATGGCAGAAGAGACTGTGAGAATATGATTAAGTTAAGGTTCCTGAGATGGGGTGATGGTTTTGGATTATTTGGGTGGGCCCTAACTGTAATCACAAGGGTTCATATGAGAATGAGATGGAGGAGAAGGCAGTGTGATGACAGAAACAGTGATCAGAGTGATGCGTTATGAAGGAGGAGGAAGGGGCCACGGACCAAAGAGTATGGGTCTCCCCTGGTAGCCAAAAAAGGCAAGGAAACAGAGTGTCCCCTTGGAGCCTCTGCAAGGAACCAGCCCTGTCGACACCTTGGTTTATCATTGTAAGACTCCCTTGAGACTTCTGACCGCCAGAACTATACGAGAACAAATTGGTGGGTTTCTAAACCACTAAGCTCGTAGTAATTTGTTACAGCGGCAATAAGAAACTAATCGTTGATGAAATGAGAGCCTTTTGTAGGCTTATGCTTAGTTTGGAAAACAGCGCATTTTAACTCTATTATGTTTTCGGCCCGGGAAAGATCAATGGCAGCTCCCACAGGTACATTGTAAAATAACATTCAGGCAGTCACTGGAAAAATCGTGTCACGACTTCTGTTGTGGAGAAGGCAGAGCACTTTTATGGTCAATGGATTTTTTTTTAAAGGTGAACGATATGAAAAGCTCCAATAGCATAAGCTTGATTAATTGCACAGGTTTATATCCCAGATTATCTTACAGTTTTTTTTTTCATGAAGCATCATTAACGATGTTTCTCCCACCAGTTTTTCTAACGTTGGGTGTCATTCAGCGTTGATAGAAGCAATAGCAGGAATTAAGATCGGCTGGAGTCAATGTAATGTGACCTACACGTAAAGAAAAATCCTAGGGATAATGTCTGCCCAAAATCAAGCTCTCTCTTTTTTTTTTTTTCAGTACTAAGTGCCATTTGCCCTTTAGAGAGGTGGAAGGGTAAATTCATCACTGTGGCTGAGTCATTCAAAAGATGACAAGGCTGGTAGAGGATGGTTCCTATGAAAGCTGTGTCTCTTGACGATGCTATATACCTGATGAAGTTTTAGAAATTTAGTTGAAAAAGTATTATAAAGATTTTAACAGACCATAAGGTCTTTTGTTGGGCAGGAAGGGGCGGGGGATACAAACAGAGCCCTATGATTCTTTTAAGAGTGTGTGTGTTTGTGTATGTGTGTGTGTGTGTGTGTGTGTGTGTGTGTGCGCGCGTGTGTCTGCGTGTGTGTGTGTGTTGAAGGTGGTAAGGTGGAGTGAATGAATACCTATTAGAATGTCTTTGAATAACGTCTGAATACATTGCCATTGTTAATAAAATTATGGTTGATGCACCAAGCAGAATGCATCTGAAATAAATAGCTTCCGAACCAATATTACAGAGATTTCCAATACCAACCTGTTTGTGTCTCACAGTGTGTGGATAATAGCAGGGGAGACACATCTAAAGGTCATTGCTTCTGCTGTAGTTACATGTCTCACGATGTCTGACGGATGCTTTTAAAAGAAGAGCTGAATATGTATGCCGTCCAGGATGGATGTTCTCTCGGAGGCTGACAAACATGCATCTATCTAGATAATGGAACTGATTCTTTTTTTTAAACGTGTGTTTGTCCACATAAATACAACACATAGAGCATTCAGCTGTGACTCATGAATAAATCTTGAAGATGCATGAGAAGATGCAGCATTCAAATTTGATTTTCAACTAAAAGTGAGGAGAGGGACTGTTTTCTGGAAAAGGATTCTGTTTTATTCAATTGCTTGGGTTGCACTGGGGACGTGAGGTTGTGCATCGTGGATAATTGACTTGTCTTACATTCAGACCTTGCTCGTAAAAGCCGAAACATTTTGTCGTGTTTTTCGTTGTCATTGTTACTCTGTGAAGCATCATGGCATTATGACCTTTGTCATCCAGCCCAAGGGAAGGCTGTTTTGCTTATTTTAATGAACGTATCCACATCAGATGCCAAAGGTGGGCTCAAGTTTAATTCTGCAGGGTTAAAGAACGGCGATGGTTCCTTTACGTAAGAAACTAGTGAAGTGGGGGAGTGGCTCCAGTAGAGAGTCATTCTCGGTTAAGGTCCACAGGATGTGGCATGCCCACTGGCCACTTCCCAGCCAGTGTCCGCGGCAAACTTTGCGAATTGCTCAGGCCTCTCTCTCTCTCTCTCTCTCTCTCTCTCTCTTCTTTTTAAAAAATTAAATGTATTGGGATAACATTGGTTAATAACAACATACACATTTCCGGCATACAGCTTTATAATGCGACATCTGTACACTCTATTGTGTGCTCACCACCGGAAGTCTAGTCTCCTAGTCCTCTTCTTCTTTTTTTTTTTTTTTTTTTTGGTTTTGTTTTTTTTTTGACTTGGGTGTACCTTTTCTTGTCAGCATCATACTCCAAGAAGCCACCACCAGTGGTTGGAAGATGGCACTCGCAGTAAACCTTGTGTGTACTCCGAGTTCTCAACCCCATACAGATTTACACATCGGTGTGGGCTGCCGTCAGGGAGATACCGTAGGCTGATGGCTCGCACCGCAGACACTGGTGTCTCACAGTCGTGGAGGCTGGAAAGTCCAGGATCAGGGCGCCAGCATACTCGGGATCTGGGAAACGCCCACATCCCGCTTTACCGAGGACCATCTTTCTGCACCCTCACGTGGTAGAGGATGTGATCTGGCACCATTGCCCGCTGCGAGGAAGAGGAGTCTGAGCACTTCTGCCCACAGTGTCTTGGTGTCAGTGTTTCCAGTGAAAGTACAGTGCACTCAGGCACTGGGTGGATGATGCTTCGCTCACATGGAGGAGAGATGGATGAGATTAGCTTCGGCAGTGGGTGTCCGTCCTCCCTGGCGAGCGGGCCTTTCCCGGCGGCCAACATAGGGCACTTGACCTGTACACACCCTACCTGAGCTGCAGCAGCAGGAGTGTGCTCCCTAGGGCAGGAGGCATCCGATGTGCACACTGGAGCAGAACCAAGGAGCACATTCTGAGTCTGGGTCAGGGCGATGAGGCCAGAGCGGGCTGTGAAGACTTCTCGGCAAGGCCCAGGGCCTGTTCTCATGTGGCCAGGTCAGGGGTCAAAAGGCTGCATTCAAGAGGGTGCCTTTCCCAACAACACCAACCCCAGCATGGGGCTTCCTCATGGCCTGGTCACCTCCCAGAGGCCCCACTTCCCAACCCCATCCCGTCGTGGTGTGAGGTTTTAGTAGACAAATTTTGGTGGACACGAATGTTCAGTCCATAACAATAAGTGATCCAATCGCATCAGGTGGCCTAATTCATTTACCTAAAAATGAAGATAAAAATACGGTGAAGTATGAGAGGTGAAAGCTCTGAGGTGTTGAAAGGCCAGATGAAGGTGGGAGCGATTACTCTCCAGGTGCCCGGATGGGCTAAATGACATGAGAGTGCAGGTAACATTGCGATCAGTAACAGTTTCTGGTAGGCCAGAAGTTAGTTTTGAAACCAAATCCCACAAGAAATGGGGGATTTCCTTTTTATTTGTTCGTTCATTCATTTATTCATTCATTGATTCATTTGCTAATTTCACAGAGCTTACCTACCATTGGCCAGCACCTGTGGTTTTTGAAGAGATGTCTAACCAGTAGGAGGAGGGATGCCCATGACGCATGCTACGCTGCATCTTGAAATCATCTGTAGCTCTGGGACCAATTAGCCTTTAATACAATAACTGTGGCTAAAAGCTCTTGATGCTAACCCAGTTCACTACAGTCCTCAGCTCACCTGCCTCAGAGATCTTCCTAGAAAGAAAAGAAGGAGCTGGAAACACTATAGTGTAAGATGCCCAGATGGGGCGCGTGTGACTCTTTAGCACAGAAAACTCAGCATCTTCTTGTGAAGCCATTGAGGGAAAAAGAACTGTCATTTAGCAGGTTGGAAATATCTCTCTGTAGCATTTTTTGGCACACACCAGTGATGAAGGTCCCTTGATGAATGAGCATTTGGAAATGATGTGTGCTGCTTAGAATAACATTATGTACACCAACTATCTTGAGTATTTTTTTTTTTTGCATTAGGCACTTGGTGCTTATGGCATCTTGACAGAAATAGTCAAAATAGTGTTGGGATTCCTCCTGCACAGGTGAGCAAGCCCACTCAGTCAGCCCTCATGCAGGTATGGCAATCACATTAAAATGCACCTGTAAAATGATGGACACTTCACTTCTTATTTTCTGATGAAAGTGGAGGTAAGAGTTAGGAGACTAAGAGAGGCAGAGATAAATAAGCACATAGAAAGGACTCACGCTGACAAACTTGACTATAGGTGGGACCTGGGTGAGACATAGCTTCTCTGATAGTCCCTTATATTCTCATCTGTCAACCAAAAGGGTTCATCTCAATCTCAAAGGTGCTCTCCAGTATCGAGGAAGATCTGGAGGTGGGAAGCTTAGTGATTACCCCACAGTGCACTTATTGAGATTTGAATTCTAGTAATTTTGTGTAGTGCAGTACAAGTAGAGCACTGATTTCGTGTATTTGATTGAATTTAACCCTTGAAAACTGTATGCTGTAGTATAGTAACTTGGAAAGTTATGCCTTTTTAAAAATTACATCATCTCTTGGTAGATACTTATTTTCATTTCCAGTAAGCACTTGCTCAAGCATTTCAATCCATGTTGGTATTGAATTATTAACTATCAACAGAGAGCTGTTAGAGAGTTATGTGTGAATAAAATGTGAACCAATTGCAATAGTTTACCTCTAAGCAGTCTATCAATATAGTCAGAATGCTCTCGGAAGCCTTTGCACCTCAACTGTGTTCAAGCAGTAAAGATTAAAAACTAATTATGCCTACGTCGTCAGGACCGATATTTGTAATTAACTCGATTTACGGTACTAAACAATAAACTGGGTTAACATTTTAACAGGTTATGTGAATAGTCATTAATGTGTTCCTTTTCTATCGTCTTGTTCATTTTTAGAAGTATATTAAATGCATTTTCATGTTTTTGAAAGCAGATTAAAGGCATGCGCAGCCCCCATAAAGCCCAGTGAATGCGATTATTCGGCATCAGCACTGTTCTTACAACCTTCTCCTTCAGCTCGTGGTGGTGCTGTGTAGTTCAAAAGATGCAAAGATCCCTGGAAACAATTAATTTCTGTGAACTGAATTCATCCGTTAGGACAGAGATGGTCTTTGGGACCCATGAATGGTGATGGAAGTGGGGGTTGATAAAGGTGCGTCTTGGGTCATGTTCCTTCCAGGAGGACACAAGGCCATGATGAACAGAGATGACGTATTTGAGTTATGCCAGTGATGCTATATGACACTCGTGTAACACAAAGGACACTATAGAGTCCTTACTCCATTTCTAGATTATAAACATCGCTGGGGTTGCTCCCCCAGCACCTCGTCGGGCTCCCCGCATCAATTGATCTTGACAGTCCCATAATGATTAATTTATTGCTTGGTGTTATAGAAAGGTCCAGGGTATATACATTATGGTGCCTAGCAAGGTAGTGGGTTCACTTTACGTCCCGTACACTTAATTGTTGAATGAATTGTTAAGTGAGTTAGTGTTAGGTAATTCAGTGGTACCCTGATTCTGATGTTCTAGATCAAACCAGAATTCGAGTTCTCCAGATCACAGCCATTCCCTGTGGTTCAGCTCAGAGATTTTCTGCTATTCTAGGCTTTTTCATTGCCAGAGGAAAGAACTCCCCTCTGCCTCAGCTCGTGTAGGGACCTTGTAGCTGTTTGGCATATGTGATGATGTGCCATATAGTTGATCATAATATATGTTAACATTTTCAGTACCGAATTTAACAATCTAAATAAACAATGGCTTGTAAAGGGTAGTAAATAGGGTATAACAGAAACTAAAATTCTGTTCTTTGCAGAAATTTTATTATAAAAATATACACTGGCACATATTTGGAAGAGAATCGACTAGTATTAGAACTATTACCAAGGAATGCTGCTCCGGGCCAAACACGTTTGCCCAAGACTCCCAAATGCTTCTCGTGCTATGAGGACATGTCATCATTTTTCACGTGAGTGTGCAAGTAGGCAGCTCTTAGGGGCGGTGCGGTTAGATGTCACTCTGTAGCACCTATGAGTGAGTTGAGGAAAATCTAGGTGGGATTGGAAGAGAGAAAAAAGAAAGTAGGGGCTTCAATTTCACAAAGAGCATGAAAATTTAACTGAGTGTCTAAGAACTTAGGTACCTGTTTCTGCGTCACGAGGCGCGTGGGCTGCTTCACGTTGCGTGGCCTGTACCCTGTCCCTCCCTCTGCGTCACCACGAGGGATGCTTCCGTGACTGCAAAATGGGGCGCTCATGAGCTGAACTGAGGTCCTAGGACCTGACAGTCAGCCGCTGAGAACAAGCCGCTCCCCTGTGCCCCATGGCCACCCACGAAAAGGCTGACCCGTCTTATCCGGTTTACGATGTGTGTGCGAGTAATGATGACAACAGCAGGCAGCGTAAGAGTCCCAGGACATCAAACCTCCCTTTAAGAAAAATGCCGATTCTGGACAAGAGAAAACCGAGGCTCTCTTTGCCAATATGTGGCAGAGCCAGGAGCTGTTTTTAGATCTGCCATCGATTTGTCTTGGACCTACCCCTAAACCCTGATCTGCCCACCCCAGGGCCTTGTCACTTCCATACCATATTGCCCGACCGCACATGGAATTCTTGGGGACAAGGTCCCTTTCTATGCATCTTGGTGGCTGAGTGCCAGCTCGCACTACAGTTGATGAAGACACTAGTTGAAGGGGAGTGCTCTTCTCTCCCCACCCCTTTGACTAGAAAATACCTTTACAATGACAAGTGTAAGGAATAACATAAGGAACACCAATCTACCAAACTAGGAGTTCTCAGCCAGGGGTGATTTTGCTCTCCCAGGGGGCAATTTTGCAACGTCAAGAGTCGTTTTGGATGGTCACAATGAGGAGGTTCTACTGGGGTCTGGTGTATCGAGGCCAGGGTTGCTGCTACACTCACAGGACTATCTTAACAACAAATCATCTTTCCCCAAATGTCCATTGAGTATTAAAGACTCCCAGAAGACTCTACAATATAAAGGAAAGAATTTCCCTCAAAATTTATAGTTGACAGTATCACTGGAAAAGATGTGAGGAAATGAAAATTCATATCCACTATTGTCAAAACTAATTGAAAAACTAAATAAATGGTTTAATGAACCAGACATTGAAGCCCTTTCATACTCATCTTTGATTTCCCCTTTCTTCCTGAAGTAGGTATCCCTGAGCATGCTTTTATTGTTTACTTATAATGTGTTTTCTTCCGAGTATCTACAAATAATACAAAGGCTTGTTTTAATATCATCTGTAAATATCATCTAGCAATTTGTTTTTTTTCCACTTAAAATTATCTTTTTGAGATTTATCTACTTTAATGAATGAAAACCTTGTTTATTAATACAAATAATAAAATAGTGTTTCATTATGTGAATATACCACAGTTTATTTATCCACTTCCCTTTTAACATTTAAATTTTATCTGATATTTTTTAATACAGTGATTCAATAAACATCCTCATATATGTGGGTGTACACCAGAGGTCCTTTAAGGTTTATACAGAGAAGTCACATTTCTGGGTTGTATCAATATGCATTTTTTGACAATAGTGAATATGAATTTTCATTTCCTCACATCTTTTTCAGTGATATGTCAACTGTAAATTTTGAGGGAAATTCTTTCCTTTATACTGTAGCATCTTCTGGGAGTCTTTAATACATAATCTGAAAGGATTATCAGATTCTTTTAACATTTGTATGGTGATAGTCATTGATATGTCTTATTTCTATTGTCTCCAATTTATGTTTAGAAGCAAAGTAAATGAATTAATGAAATTGCCTTTTCCAATATGCTACATTATCTCTCATCCAAGTGTCCACTAAACATCCACTCTTGAGGCTGAATGTCCAAGTTCAAATAAAAAGTCTGGGGGTTACCACTGACTCTTCCTTTACCCCAGCTTTAGCCTTTTGAATTCATCCAGTTCTCTTTATTCTCACTGCTAATCCTCTAGGCCGGGTCTTCATCATTTCTCATAGAATTTCTCATAGAAATTTCAGCAACACTATCTTAATTGATGTCCTTGTCAGCAGTCCCATTCTTCTCCAGTCTGTTTTCCACACACAAGACACAATAATCTTTCTAAAACCTGACAGTGTTGAACTTAAAACATTTCACTGGCTGTTTGCAATAAAGTTCAAACGCCTCAGCGTGGTCTGACACCTGCTTGCTGCTCTATTCTGCATTCCAGTCAAATGGGACAAGCAGCATTCTCTGCAAAGTAAACTGCCCATGCCTCCGCCCCTGTGCATGCTACTTACTCTCCATGCTGTGGTGTCCTAGCGAACTCCTACTTATCCTCCAGGTCTCCGAATAGATGTCTCTTCATTAAGATGTCTTCTTCATGCTTCTCCCACCCCAGGGAGGGAGAATGTCTCTCTTTGTACTGCCCTGAGAGTACATACCCCACTGATCATTCCATCGTTGTTATCTCTTCCACAGCCGATGTCCTCACTAGAACTGCAACTCCCTGGGGACAAAAGCTGTCTCTTCTTCATCTTCATATCGCTGATTTCTAGAACAGAATAAGTGCTCATTAAATGGAGGAGCACTTCTTAACTTAGAAGTATCTCACATCCAAACAGGGGTGGACCCTGGGCTTGGAGAGCTGACTCTTTCTTTGAAACCTCATGTGAGGGGTCAGAAGGGCTGCTCTCCCAGAACCAGCTCCCCACGTTGACCCCCAAACCCACCGCATCTCCAAGATTCATACTGCCGAGTGCGTTCCTCCCAAGAGATTTCCATTAGTGCCTAAAACCCACATGCATCTTAAAGGAAATGGAAACCACATGTTTTATATTTATTTATACTTAACTATGTTTTTTTTCCCCTATAAAACAGAAAAATGTAAATTGATGTTTAAATGCCTTTGGGGCTTTTTAATAAATATGACTTTCAAGTTGTTTTTCTTTCCATGGAATTATTACAAAGGCAAATGCCTTTGAACAAAAGAAGGTCATGGCTCGAACCCAGAATCAAAATCAGTGGTGTTTGTGTGGGTCCCGCACTTGGTGAAGGCCCTCGTCCCAGAGTCCTGGACCACAAAGCCCCAGTCGCATTTGCTCTCTTTGTCTGTCAGAGGTGGAAGCAGAGGATGCTGATTTTTTATTTACCTTCGCATCTTTGAAATAGAATTTGTTCGTGGAAAGAGTTTTGTACTTAGGATGAAAACATCTGGGTTTTAGATTTAGAAATGGGTGACATCCGTATTATACGCGCATCGTAACATCAGCGGGAGTATCACGTGACATGGTTGATGGGAGCATCAGGTGACGTGGACGTGAAAGTGAGCACCGCTCCCAGTGTGTCAGTGGCAGGGGGGATCGATGCAGCTCTCTTGAGAGGGGAATTTGGTGATATATCTACAGGGATTTTAAATAATGCATATGATCTTGACTAAAAAATCTGACTGCTAGATATTTATCCTATAGATATACTCACAACACCATGTCAAAATGTAAGCATGAGAATATTCAATGTAAGAATATAAGCTAAATTAACATAGTTGGGAGCTAGGGAAATAAATTATGGAATACTAAATAATTATTAAAAATACACACACACACACACACACACACACACACACACACACTATACGAAGAGTACCAAGACGTAATATGTGGAAAAAAAAAAGCCAGGGCATGCCAGTGTATATTGGATTGTCCCATGAAAGGAAGAGAAGGATGTGGAGGAGGAAACAGACCAAATGGAGAATGAAATACACATATTTCACAAGTCAGTAGTTTTTTTGGTTGGATATGTAAGAAAATGTGCAGTGGTCACCTTTAGGGACTGAGCTTGGGGGGAGACTTTGATTTCCGTCTTACGCAATCACCACACCTGGGTTTCCATGCCATGAACAGTGTAGACCGTGGGCTTAGGAGATGTGTTTGCGTTCTCCTTCGTGCTCATATTTATACACACACATTTGCCCACATGAGACTATTTAAATATTTAAAGAGAAACAAATTTACGCATTTCTTGGACCAGTAATAAAGAGCACAAACTTTAGCGCAGACAGCCTTGGATGTGAATCCCAGCTAAACCCCATTCTAGTTATATGACCCGGGGAAAATGACTTGAACTCTCTAAACCTCTGTTTTCTCGTATGAAATGGGGAGACAATAACCTGCTTTTAAAGCCTATTATGAGTTACATTTTATAATAAATAATGCATCGAGCTGGATAGAACTTGCAACATGGTAAGACCTCATTAAGTCATGTTTATAGTTATTGTTCTTGTTGTTATTATCACAGGGAGATAGCTAACATTTTTACACCTCCTTCATTAAGGAGACTAGTTCAAGGCAATTTAGTCCTCTCCACGTTCTTGCAGGGCTAGTTGGGGGAAGAGGCCATGGGAGTGGGC
Source organism: Macroglossus sobrinus (assembly GCA_004027375.1). Classification (NCBI taxonomy): domain Eukaryota; kingdom Metazoa; phylum Chordata; class Mammalia; order Chiroptera; family Pteropodidae; genus Macroglossus; species Macroglossus sobrinus. Next base: position 30,746 of record PVKZ01004547.1, on the reverse strand, counting down.
TCCGGTAAGCTCTAGCTGCTATGATCATTGAGAAATGTCAAAACAGCAGATTCCACTTGAAACATGTTTCCACCCACCACGTAGGGCCCTGAACCTCAATGCCATGTCCCTTGGAAATCCCAGTTGAGACATGGCCTCTTAACCAGCTCACAGTATTCAGGGTTCCCTTTCTATGAGAAGCACCAGTGTCAGAGTCACCCCCAGAACCCCCGGAACTCGGCTCCGTGGCCTTCAGAGGACCCACAGTTTAGCAAATGCCTGGGATAGACTTTTCTAGAGTTTGAACAAGTTAAAAGTGCACTCCTGACCCAAAACCATTTCTCAAGTCTGAGAAGAAATTGTTCCTGGAAATGCTTCAGGGGAGAGATTTGGAGAAGCAGCTTTCCATTATGACTCAAATTGCAAACTCACATTAAAAAACATTAAGGATAATAAACTGGAAATTCAATTACCAGGCTCGAAGCCAGAGCACCGCGCACTCGAGTTGGATTTGCATCTTAACTTATAGCTTGTTCCTGCCAATGTCACTTACAATCCAGACCTCTGCTCGTGGGATGCAAAGCCCTCGTGCACAGATGCTTTCCCACCGAGCGCTTTCTGATGGCCCTGCCCAAATGTCGATTTGGATAGGAGTTGAAATTAGGAGGACGTTTAAAATATTCCTTTCTTTTATTTTTTTATATGTATTTTTTTTTATTACTGCACTTTGGGAATCCACAGAATCAGAAGACCAAGGTTTTGAATTTCCCTATAATGTCGACTGTCTCTTCTTGGAGGTTGCTATTGGGTTTAGAAATCCGATTCGTTTATAAGACACTCATGCTGAGATGTTAGACACCTGCCCTTACGAAGATGGTTGCTAACGTGGGGTTTGGGGGAACAAGGAGCGGACGTGTGATAGCCTCGCCAAAGAAAGCAGCTACTCGGGTCTGAGTTTTTGGCGTGTCTCGATGTTTTAAAGTAATTCGGATGTTCAGGTGAGGGCTTCCATGAATCTGATTAAATGACCTTCAGGCTGGATTTTTGCAGTTCCTTTGTGTAGAGTGACGTGACTTAGTCACGGAAGGCGTTGACAGCATGAAGTGTGTTGTCTACATTCCTTATGTGTGAAGCCACACTTGGTCACTTGTCAGCTTCGTGACAGTAAATGGTCAAGTTGATTGAACTTTTTGTGCCTTCGTTATCTCATCTGTAAAATTGGAATACAGGGGGGAGTACCTATCTTTTTGTGTTCCCTAACGATTAAAAGAGTTAATAATGCATGGAAAGCTCTTAGAATAGAGCTTGGCAATGGTGAACACTCAGTAAATATTAATTTTTATTGTTATGAGGTGTGACTCATGAAGGACTTACAGGAATAATTAGATTATTATGCTCGGTGGGGAGGAAACTGTGGTTTCTCTCTGGATTGTTCCCAGAGTTTGGCTTCTGTCGATAGCAGAGAATCTCAGTTTTGGATGCACAAAACTGAGTTAGTGTCAGCTGGTGTCAAAGCATAATTTTCAAAAGTTGAGAACTTGACTCTTAGACAAACATACAGTGAGTACTTGTAAAGGATTTGTTTCATTTCATGAGTCACCAGCAGGTTAAGTTAAAAGAGAATTATGAAGTCCAAATAGATGTAGATTCTGAAAAAATGCCAGATTGAGATTGTTGGGTTAAATATGAAACTGGGTCGTGTCCTGTGAGGCAAAGCCTGTAATCTTGAGATTTGATGGGAATGGTTAGCCTCTCTACTGGAAAAAAAATGTGCTTGCATTGGTTTTAGACAAATCTACGGCATTTCTGTCACTTATACAACAGTGGTTGTCAAACTTGGGCCCGTGTCAACAGTCACCTGGGAACTTGCTAAAATGAAACCTGAACACCAACCTGCTTTAATTAGCCTGGGTTTCTGTTCTCTTTATTAGCTTTCCAGGAAATTCTGTTATATACCAGGGATGAGCTGCTGTTCTAACAAGGCCATAGCTACTCTTAACATCGTTGTGAAATATCCTAGTAAACAGGAAATTTCGTGAAGGTGCACTGCCCAAAAAGTTAGGTCGTCCTCAGATGGGCCTGCTAGGCAATGGTCCAGCACGACACTGAAAGGCTCCTTTTGCCTATTTCTAAATTCTGCAATGTTTTCCTTAATGCCGGGTGATATTAGAAGACTGTTGATGGCGAGGTGCCACCCCCAGCTTTTGGTTCATCGATTGAGGTGTGGCTTGGGAATCATGGGTTTAAGAGCTCCCCAGGGGGTTCTCACACACACCCAGGGCTGAGAACTGCTGGTCTTTAGGGTCGCCTCATTTCCTGACTACAGTCTACATTTTACACAGTGTCGAGAACACGTGCTCGGTATGGTGTATGTAGTTTAAGTTGATAAAGGAAACGACCACAGACCGGTTTGGAGCAGTTCATTCTGGAGAAGACAGGCTTGTCCACCAGCCTTGGGTGCAGGGGCACGATCACAGGATGGCCGCCCCAGGAGACACGCAGAGAATGCACCCTGCTTGCGCTGCTGTACCCTGATTTGCAGGTGTCCCGGATGTGGCAGACTGCCTTCTCCCTCCCGCCTGATCTGAAAACATCTTTTCCGTCAAACACGCACATTCTCCTCTTCTTCCAGTCACTGCAAAAGTCGTAGAAGGGACTCTTTCCGTCACAGGATACAATCCATCCATTTCGGTTCCTGTTTCCCTCTTATAGACTCAGAGGTTGTTGAAACGGTGGACTGTTTTCATCTCCGGTGTCCCCAGGTCTTTGCCTCCAGGTGGTGCTGCTGCTGCTGGTGGCAAGCAGGGTGGGCACCGTGGTGGGGAGGGCTCCTCACTCCCCTCCCCTCGTCCTGATCTGTTTGAAGGAGACCTCAGTGTTCCCTTTTGGTTCTGTTCATTTCGTTCTCCATAATTTTGTTCGGGCGTTCTGTAGAATGGGGAAAACTAGCTGCCCCACCCTCGCCGGAACTCCTTTTGGGGAGGAAGCTGCTCGATGTGGAAAAACAACATCAGGAAGTATTAGAGTTCCAGGTGAGTCTCTGAGAGCACAGGGCTTGGCTGAGACGTAAGCAAAATAAGATCATGGCTGGACTTTCCCACCTGAGACAAAGCAAGGTATTGGTTGCTGCTCTCGAGAGAGAGGAGGAGTGACAGGAAGGAGCAGAGGAGAGGCAAGGTGATGGTCAAAGGCTGGGCACCTATCCAAGGTGACGGCCAGAGTAAGACCCCTGGTGGCAGGGAGGCTGTGGTATAAGCCCCACCTCTTTGCAGCCTGCTCCCCGAGTCTTCAGTAAAGCCTGTTTCACACTAAGGCCAATATGAGTGTGTGTGTGTGTGTGTGTGTGTGTGTGTGTGTGTGTGTGTGTATATAGTTGAACTGTGAAACATAGCTCAGGATTTCCTGGCTGGATCAAGGTAATGGCGTCAGTGCACATGGAAGCAGCAGCCAAAGCCGTAAGGGCACGAGGAGTGTGGGGATCTCGGAGAGACTTGGGTACACTGAGGGTCTGCAGGGTGGTTCCGGGCAGTGCTCTGTGCCCCACGCGTAGGGTTCCACTGCAGTCGCTCTTTCCCCCGTGGCTTAATGGGAAGGGGAAGACCGCGTGGGTCCCTGTGCTGTGCGGGGTCTGTGCATCTCCTTCCTGCGCAGATGTGCTGCCTCATCGGGGGCCTGGCAGCGTGGTCATAAGATGCACGCCACCCGTAACACGAGGCGGATGCCGAGTGTCCTAGACGGAGGTTGTGTCGGAGTCACAAGGGTCTCTTCTGACTGGGCCTACGGGGGACATGGTGTCTGAGGCTAACTCTGAAAGATGGGCAGTGTTTAGACATAGAGAGGAGGGAATTATAATAATAATCACTCCCGTTTATCAGGGAAAATGCAGCCCCATAACCACGACTCCCATCAGAATATACTGTCTATGTGTCACCTTGGAAGGTTTTCTGGTGTCCCGTTCAAGCGACTCCCCTCAACCCTCCGCTCCAGGCGATGGCCGATCTGATTTCTCTCTCCCTGGGCTAAGGGCACACTGTGCCAACTGCTCCCTTGCATGATCTCATCGGATCCCCGCAGCGGTCCTGTGACGTAAGTACAGTGACCCGCCACCGCTGTGCACGCGAAGGGACAGCTCGCGTTGGTAAGTGATTTGCTCCACGTCGCACGGCTAGAGAATGACAGAGCTAGAACTTGAACCCAAGGATCATTCCCAAACCCAAACTCTTATCCAAGCACAGAGGGAAGACTATGAGAACGAGGAAGGAGACTCTTGGACAGGTACGGTCAACGGCGAGTGGTCTGAGCGCAGTGTGAGGTGTGTGAGGGGAAGTGAGGCCGGGATTCTGTGGTTTTCTCTGGATCCCTTTTCCACCCAGAAGGAAGTGGGCACCTATAATCCTTTAACATCTAGCAACCCTGAGCCCTCAGCCTGCAGGTGTAAATCCCCCTCTAAATGATTTTTACATGTCAACGCGTTTCCTGTGTTTAAGGCAAAAGATAACTCCCAGGTGGCCCTGCGAAGTATTAAGTGTCAGCTTCATAGAATGTGCTGTTATTTATACATATGCATGTACACATTTACACAGAAATAAATACACGTTGTACACATGAGCATCTGTGCCGAAGTACGCAGCCAAGTGTCAGCACATTATCAGATTCAAATTAGCTGCCTGGCTCTATTAATAGCCCCGATTTTCCAGTTTCTCAAATAAAAGATTCCAGAACAGCTGGACCGAAATCTGAAGCAGAGTGGAAGAACGCAGCCCCGTGAGCAGGGGTAGTTTGTCTGTACGCGCTAAATACAGTCCGTGGCTTCATAGATTTGTGGAGATGCCTATAAAAATCCCTTGAAATGCTAAGTGCTTTTAAAAAAAAAAAAAAGCTTAATCTCCAGCTAGTGAAAGGGATTGATTAGGCCTTATCAATCGTGGGATTGAGAAAACCTCTCTGACATCCCATTAGACTTCGCAAGCGGAGCCGAATGCGGGACCAGACAGGGCCCACGCGGGCCACACGGTTTCGTGGAAGGACAGCGTGAAGGCCTCCACTCCGCCGAGATTCCCTTCCACCAGCTTGTCATGTCTGCAGCACCGCCATTAAATGTTTGGACTTCAAGTTCAATGCCTTTCACAGTCCAGCCCAATATGTCTTCTAGAGTTGATTCATGCTTGTCCCCTCTACTCCTGCCCGTACCCCTGAGTACCAGGGATGCCCCCGCCACTGCTCCCTGAACATGCCATGCGCCGTGCTTGGCTCTGACGCTTACTTCATGCTCTTTGCTCAACCCATGTGTCCTTCCTTCCTGTCCCCAGAAAAGTCCTACTCACTGTTCAAAGCTCATCTCAAACCGCCTCTTCCAATACCATTTGCAAGACACTCCTTCACTGTCTCCTTACCCAGGCACAATAAATCACATCCTCCCTCCTGTTGCCACAGCACTTTGTTCTTGATCTATGGAGGAGACATCACGTCCTTCCATGGCGCCCGCCCCTCGCATGAGTGAGCTCCTGCTTCCTTGTGGATGTCAAGCGTGATCCTGGGCCCAGCAGCCCTGATATCATCTGGGAGCTTGTTAGAACATCAGACTCCGCCCCACACATCCTGTATCAGAAAACCCCCTTTACTCCCAGCTGGATTCCTATAAACATGAACATTTGCGAGGACTGTCGAGGATGGCACACGTGGCTTAGCAAACCCGTATTCCTTCACAGCACCTGGCACTTCACGCAGTCAGTCAGCAAACAGCACGAGTCGCGTGCCAGATGCTGCATTGAGAGCCAGAGGTGTGAAGATATCAGAGTAGCTACAGCGTGGCTGCAGTTCAGCATCCCACAGGGGTCCGTCTGAGAAACGCAGGCCTGGAAGGTGTTCGTTAGAATCCCCCTCTGGGGATTCCTGAGAGCACTTAAACGTGACTCTGTCTTCTGACTGTACCGGAAGGGAGTGTAGCTAGTGGGTAGCACATCCCCAAACTTGTTCGATCACGGAAACTTTATTTAGTTATTTGCTTGTGTCGGGCTCATTTTGTGGGACTGAAGTTTTTCAAGATGAACATTGGGAATCATTGGTTTATTCTCATGAGTTTGAAATTCATTTTGTTTGGCCTGGTGACAAGTGTTTGCATTGTCTTATCTGGTGATTGAATTATCGAACATATTTTTAATGTTTCTTTTCAAGCGGATTGGATCGTAAGCTCTTGGAGCAGGAGGAAGAATCTTATGCGTATTTCTTTTACTCTTCTCGCTTTTGCATTAGCACTCAGTTAGTATGTGTGCGTGATTGTCCTGTGTCTGCCGTGTAACCAAGCAGAGGCTGAAGGCAGGGCGAGTACTTGATAAATATCTGATGGACAGCAAACCCGAAGGGGATTTGACATGGTAGGGAGGAAATTTGCATGGGGGCTGTAATCCTGGTCTGGCCATCAGCTGTGTGGGTTTTGAGCTAGTCACTTACCCTCTCTGGGCCCTGGTGGTCACTTTTATCTGCCAAGCATGGCCATAGGGTGACACCCTCCTGCGGACCCCGTGTCTGCAAGCCAATGTGATTCCTCAGATAGACATAAAATACCATTAGAGAAATTTGAGTTTACTTTTAAAGAAAACTCTAGACTCTGCTTTCCTGGAATTAGTGAAAATTAGAGAAAGTCAATATTTTAGACTAATTCAGAGGAATGTTGCCTCCAAGGCCACGATAGAGATTTTTCAAGGCTGAAATTCTGTGATCTTTAAGGTGGGAATAAGAACGTTTCCCGCTATCATCATTCATTCCGAATGTGAACAAACCTGAGGATATTTAGCTATACTAATTTGAAAAAAGTAGCTACTAGAATATAGTGATAACCACTGCAGCAAGAGAATTTAAACATGTCTTAACATCGGAAGCATCGTTAATACTAGCTTAAAAACCGGTACCTCACCAAGTGTGGTTTTTCTAAGCTGCTCCAAGCTTGAAGGAAACGTTAACACACGTCAGAAATGTTGATGTCCTCATTCTGCGGTTAGGAGAAGGGACGTCCAGTGTGGAACCAGCCGACCCACATCCTACCAACATGTTAGTCAGAGCTGGCACCGCCCCTGGACTCAAGTGCCCTGTTATGTATGGCCTTGTCCCCGCCAACAGATATGCGGCGTTCAATTTAACCTCCATTCCGGTGGATAAAAGGTTGTTTCGCTCTGAAACATGTATATATTTACCGGGTACTGTGTATCTGTGTCCCATACACAATGCGTGATTTCCTGAAACCTGCACATGGACCGTAATAACAGGAGATGGACAGTGGACTCTGGTGGATTTGAAACACTGTCCTACTTAACCTAAGTCTGGACACTTCTAGTGATAAGCAGCCTTCACTCACCCCAGTCGGGGCATACGATTAACCGGCAATTGGCCGGCGTTCATTATGAGGCGCGTCCTGTAAGACTCCCCGCTCAAGCATGCGGCCCCGGCAGGTCTGAGGCCGGCCTCGGTCCGCAGCATCCCGGCGCTGGAATCACGCGAGAGCCTGGTGCTCTTCCTCCCTGGCCCACGCCTGCCGCCTGGTCCCCGGCAGCCCCAGCTGCGTGTATTGCAGACTCAATTTCCATCTCGATGAGGCTGTTTGTGATTGCACCTTCCCCCGGCAGGGCCCGTCCACCCACCTGGCTCTTATCTCCCCCTCGGCCTCGTACATCAGAGAACTTGTAGCTCCTTATGATCTGCCCAACATTAATATTCACCAACTTGCTCCGGGGAGCCACGCTTCACCGAGCGCATTTTCACCTGAAAGGAGTTGTTTAATATAAACATTTGGTTAATATTCTGTACATCTGCAAGTATTTTATCAGCATCGGCGTAGGAGCAAAAGTCATTTAAATTCAATGGGAACTGATTATGTGCCAAGAAGCGGTCCTTTCCAAAAGACTGTGTCGTTCCCCCCGCTCTAATGTATACATCATAAAACTCACTTACACGGTCGACGGGAGCACTCTGCGGACAGACGGGCAGCCCTGCACGGCATCCGACTGAGCATTCATCAGCTCTGACGCTGCTTCTAAATGGGGGAAAATATTATACAATATTGCTTTAAAAACTGTCTAAATATAATTATCAGCATCTTTGGAGTGATAATAATTATCATAACAAGAGCTCATCAGAGGAAACACGCAGCGTGATGAGGATCTTCTATTCCCGAGCCCCCGCCCCCTTCGGAAGAAGGTCGCGAGCTTTTCTTTCCTTCTCGAAGAACCCAGCTCTCTGAAGTCTTCTTCTGGCGACAGTGTTTCTTTACATGTGTCGCTGTGAAACTCATTACCCCAAAGGGTCGTCAGAGAGACAGTACGAGCAGCTCCGAGAAAGCTGGGAAGGGATACGTGGAAAACAAGTTCCTAGATTCTCCTGAAGTTTGAATTCCGTTCCAGACTTCTGGAGAAAGTTTTCATGAAAACAAACTGGTTACTTTGTACCTGAGACACCTGTCGGAAACTGATCTTTCTCTAAAAACTTTTTAGTGGGAAGTATAACTTGCTGGAGTGTGTGTGTGTGTGTGTGTGTGCGTGCGCATGTGTACACATAACAAATGGGAATCTACATGGCCACCATCCAGATCCAACCATGAGCCTTCTTGACAACTCTCTCTACCCCATAGTTAACCAGTCTTGAAGTTTAGCTGGAGCTCATTTATTTTCAATGTTATATGAGATTTTTTTTATGGTTAATGGATTCATTTATCCATTCTAGTAATGACAGACACTTTGAAAATTTCTCTTTGGTGTTGTTATTCCAAAAGCCATCGCTATGAGCAGTCTCGTGGGTGTACATATACAAGTCTATCTCTGGAACACATACTTTAGAGTATGGTTACTAGGTCATAATATTTGCATTTCTTCATGTTTATTGGGTAATACCCAGCTGTTTTCGAAAATGGTGTTACCAGTTACATTTCTACCAGCAGTATACGAGAGTTTCAGACGCTCCATGTCTTCATTGATACCTGATATAGGCAGATGCTTAAATTTGACCAGTCTGGCAGGTGTATAGTGGTACCTTGCTAGCATCCTAATTTGCATTTTTTCTGATTATGAATGAAATTAAGCACATTTTCGATTTGTTGGCTGTCTGTAATTCCTTTGTGAAGCACGTGTTCAAGTCCTTTGCCCATTTGTTTAATGGGTTCTCTGTCTTTTCCTTATTCATTTGGCACCCTGATAAAGAAATGAAATCCTTGTCATGGTGTTCTTTAGAACAGCAGTCCCCAACCTTTTTGCTACCAGGGACTGGTGCTCCTAGGAGAAGCTATTACCCGATGTGGAGTTGAGGCACTGATGCTAGTGCTGGGGAGCAGCTGTTAGATACAGGTGGAGCTTCGCTCGCTCGCCCGCTGCTCACCTCCAGCTGGGCAGCCCGGTCCCTAACAGGCTACGGACCAGTACTGGGCCACGGACCAGTATGAGTCCATGGCCTGGGGGCTGGGGACCCCTGATTTAGAAAGTACCCAACACTATCATCTGGAGTGTTGACATAATGGACCATAATAAAGACAACAGATCAGTATGGATTGTCTATGCTGAGCCCGCTAGTTCTCGTACTCTTACGGATGTCTACAGTAAAGAAAACACGGGTCACGAGAAAAGGCCACAGGGGCTGTATATCTCAGCGACAAGCATCTTCTCCTCGTGGTGGGGTTGTTGTGGAGAGGCTCTGGGTCCTTCAAGGATCATTTAGATTGTTGTGGCAGGGACTTAATAAGGCATGCCATAGAAAAAAATAAGGCCCCCGTCAGTGAAAAACTAGTTTACTCATAGGACGCTGGAAGAATCTCCATAGCCATCTCCTGGACACTGAGGACACTCCATGTTCCGACAGCGGAGATAGGCAGGTCCTCTCGGGCAGCGGAGCCACACACGCATATTATGCCGAGTCAGGGGTTCTTTAAGGATGGGCCCCACTCACTCTCTGGGAGATGCTGCTTCAAAGGGTCTGGACACCTTCGAACGTCTCCTATGACGAAATGCTTCTCGAGTCTAAAAGTGGCCCTACTCCTCGTGCAGCTCCTCTGCGGGTCTCAGGTCCCAGCTGCCTGGGAGACGCCGTCAGTCATTCCAGCCGCTCCCTTAAGGAAGGCGTCCTTTCTGGCCATGCGTCTTTTCTAGGTCACCTGATACTTTGTTTGGCTTCGGTGCTGATGGGGCTTTCGGGAGAGTGGCTTGTAGGTGAGAATCCCTTGCCTTAGAGGCATGGCCATGGCACATCGTCAGCATCCAGCCCGGAACAGAGATTCATGTGACAACTCAGGGCCAACCGGAATCTTGGGATAGGTGAGGCGACACGGCCTCCCAGTGCTCCCGTGTCCTTTTGTGATAGAATCAGCTGATTTGATGCTGAACATATGGGTTCTATGCCATCGTAGCATAGAAACCATTCCCTCTGCCATGACAACCAGAAGATCAATACACACTTATGGCTGAGACTCATTCAATAAATATAGGAGCATTTCTTTTTCTTTCTTTTCTCTTTCTCATTCTTTAAAGCAGCTTTTGGAATAGCAGCAGAGATTAAGATTTTTCCTTCACATATACCTCTCTGAAGGAAACGGCCGTACACCGCCTTCCATGTCTTGCTCTACTTCATCCGTGCGGTAGTGTCATTGTGGAATCACCTTTCTTTCCCGAATCCCAGGGACATCGTTCACCCCCAAATGCATTGGCTCCAACTCAGGTTTCTCCCCAAGATCTTTGAAATTGATTCGTCAATGTTTGTTCCTAAGGCCTGCACCCAAGGGGTGGCGCTGCGATTGCAGAACTACCCTCATGCACCTGCCACCCATAGAAAATACTTTGGCCCAAGAGCGATGCCAGTATCGGAGGCATGCACTCTGTCTAGTCTTTTAAGGACAAGTGTCTTAGTTTTGCTCCAGTGTTTATCTTGGCGATGTATTCTGTCCTTGCTCAGACCCGAAGGGCAATTACATCTTATTGTCTGTATCGGAGTAGTTCCATCACATAAAAGGGGGAAGAAAAAAAAAGGATATTTTCTTTGAGAAAACATTGCCAGAGGCTGTTTCTTCAGATATCACATAACCTCATTCCAAGAAAAACCAAGCCAAAGAGTTGAGAGAAGCAGTAACTGGGACCAGGAGGCGTGAATGTTTGGTTTCTACCTCTGTTCTACGTGTCCCGTCTCTAGACCATCAGATGGAGCAGGGCCCTGTGGACCGTGAGCGAGGGACCTTCCTGCGTGTAACCCGTGCTCCCGTAACTGTCAGCAGTGCACTGTTTTCTGGGTTGTGCTCACCCCATTAGCATTTTAATTCGGATTCATATGGCAGTGTTCCGCAGATGGATTTGCCTACTTGCTTTTGTTTGTTGTATGAATGACAAACATGAGGGCATTTTCATGATGTGAAAAAATTCTGTGAAGTTGTGAAAATGAGGTGACTTCTCCTTGCCAAGCCCCAAGGAATGCGACAGCAAAGATGGCTCTGACAGGGAACCGCAAACGTTCCCAGGATTCAAATGCTCAGGAGCCTTGATCGAATTGAAATGAGAAGTTTGGGCAGAGGGCTGGAGACTCGGACAGAAGTTTGCTCTTCCCTCTGGATGGGGCACCTCTCACTCTTCCAGAAGTTGCCCCGTCCTCTTTTTAATGAGACACCTCTTTCTTCAGGTGAATCGCTTTTTTCTGAGCATCATTTGACATCAGGTGCAGACGCCTTTGGGAGCACAGTGGTGAGCTGGTAGGCTGTTCAGTCTTATAAAAGTATTTTCAAACATCGAAGGGCTTCTGTTTTATACGAATCCACCACTACGTGAGGTCTGTAAATTCTTACATATGCCTGCCATCCAAGAGGACCCTTTTATAGATCGGGTCTAAAATAAACAACTTCTTCATTGGAGGTTTTTTAAGTAGGAAAATGACAGTTTCAGAGCCGGGAAACATGAGAAACTGTCTAGCGAGGGTCGTTTTTTTTTCTAGGCACTGCATATTCCTAAAGCATTTTTCCTTTTGTTTAACGTTGGTTGAGATTTCTTAGGTAAAGTGTGCAGTTTAAGGCAGGGATGGCCAGGACATGTTCAGCATCTGATCACTAACCCAGAGTTGACAATGGCTGTCATCAGTCAAGCACAGAGCTCTTTCCTGCTGATCCAAGAAATATAGTTTTGGAATCATTCTCAGCTCAACACATGCAGATTTTATAAGTCAATGGAAGTTGCAGTGAGAGATGAAACTGATCTGGGCTCAGCCAGGGCTCTCATTCCTCTTCCTGGGGTCAGGGGCTAGATAGGGCAGACAGTCTGGGTCTGGAAATTCTGAACACTCAACTCTCCCTACGATCCCTGCTCCCGCTGACTGTAGGGAAGCATGGCAAGGACGGGAGGGGCTCTTTTGGCAGGCACACATGGTTGCTTCTTTGTCTCATTCCAAGCCATATAAGTCTCTGTGCCTTACACCCACATGGATGAGGGGTTGCCATGCTCTCTCCTGGGGTGTCCTCTAATTTCTGACCCAGTCCTGGTTCCGCAGGTGTGGTAGGCAGACCTGTGAGGTGGCCCCCAAGGCTCCTGCTCCCTGCCACTCATGCTCTTTGGTCTCCTGATTTGGTTGCATGATATGACAAAGGTGGAGAGACTTCACAAAAGTGATCAAAGTCTTAAGTCAACTGATTTTGAGTTATCAGAAGGGAAATGATCACGGTGGGTCTGATCTAATCAGGTCAGATGCTTTAAAAGTTGTGCCCTTTATGAAGGAAGAAAGAAATTCTCCTGCTGAACTTGGATTGGACAGCCTGCCCGTGGAGGGCATCATGCAGCAGGACCCTGAGAGCAGCCTCGGCCGCTGAGAGCAGTCCTCAGCCCAGGGCTAGAAGGACAACGGGGACCTCAGTCCTATAGCGTCAGGCAAATGCGTTCTTCCAACAACCGAACCGAGTCTGGAAGCGGACTCCAGATGAGGATGTAGATGCCAGCATCATCTCTTCAGCCTCATGAGGACCCGGCTGACACATGCTGGGCTCCTGACCCGCGGAACCTGTGGGATGATAAGTTTAACTGCTCTGAGTTGTTAAATTTGTGGTGATTTATCGCATAGAAATAGAAAAAGAATCCACCAGGCCAGACGGAAATCAGGGTTCAGGATTTGGCCCTTTCTCCCGCTTTCCAAAATCAGCAAAGAAATCATCTTATTTTGAGGGTCATATTGGTTTTTTCTAGAAGAAAGTGAGTGTAGTATAACAACAGTAACAACAAAACAGTGATAATATTGGGGAATTTAGAGAAAGTGTAAACCTTTGTATGTTACAGTACTTACTTTTTTCTAGTCCAGATGAAAACCAGAGGCAGGGGCGGCCTCCCTTGCCTCCTCTGTCCCATGGGGAAGAGCCCCGGATGTCTGCGGTGCAGTGGGTGTGGCCTCAGCACTGAAGTCCGTTGAGAATTCTCTTATTTACAGGTGTTACAACTGTTTGCCCTTCTTTTCACTTTACTCCATGTTGCTTTTTTCTGTATGGACGCCTCGTCCCCCTCATGAAAGGAGGCTACTTTCTTCAAGGTATTCGATGGAAAACAAATATTATTAATAATTTACATTTTGAAACGTTCCAGACAGGGGCCTGGGTTCCCAGTGTCATGGCTTGTGGTAGGCTGGTTTGCCACAGGTAGCTATTAGTCACAGTGTTTCTTTGCAATGAATGAAACGGATACCCTTTTGCCCTTGGAAAGGTCTTTTCTACTCCTGTTTTTATTTGGAACTTTCATTCTGAAAGATGGGTAAAAGTCAGAATTTTACCTATTTTTATAAGGTGGCTGTGAGGATTAAGTAAGGAACTATAGAAGTTCTTGATACCTTAAGGGATGTCGCACATGCTTCGTAGATATTAGCCATTATTATTATAATTACTATTCAGCATCTATTAAGTGCCTTGCAATGGGCAGCACTTTAAGGTGGTAAAGCAAAGATCCTTGTGTGCCACCTGCCTGTGTCACAATGGAGACTCTCAGACTAAACATCACAGCGGCTCTCAGTCATTCAGGAGTGGGTGGGGCTCGGGAACTAGACTATAAATTGGGGGACCTGAGCTTGCTGGAACCAGATGAGCAAACTCTATCTATCAAGAAGGGTTTAACCCAGAAAGGCAGCATTCAGGGTTGAGATCATGGGGGGTCGTGGAGAAAAGTATTTGGGACTTTTTCTAGACGAATGGAGCTGGAAGGGAAGAGAATTGAATAGATTGTTATAAAATTTCAGAATCCAGAAAGTCAGTTTCTAATATGGGATTCAAGTTGATTATGAAGATAATGTGTGGATATTGGATAACTAAAAATATACCAAACAAGAAGGAATTAGGGTTCCCTCCAGAGTTTTCTCTCTCTTTGGGCACTTGGAAGAACTTAATTTAAATTATTAAGTTGCCATTTTTTTATATATATATATACACATGTGCACACATGGGCATGTGTGTATAATATCCCATAAAAAAAGGCAGCCTGGCTGACCAAAACACCTTAATGTATGTTTCTGTCCTTATTGTCTGTTCAAATTATAGGTACGATCAACCAAGATTTCTTTATAAACCTAGGGAGTTTGTTTATCTGCTGTTTGGCCCATATAATCTTGGCGTTTTGCATGTTTAGCTCTTAAAAAAAAATGTCCTTCTGTTTCCAGGTGTCTTCTGATCATTGGGTCAGAGGCATTCAAGTTCTTGTAATCAGGTGTGCTTCAGCCATCCTAGTACTAGAAACACATCAATATCAATATCTCAGAGTGATATAAAGACCTTTCCAAGGAACATGCGACACCCAGAGGCTGTCACAGAAAAGTCCGAAGGATTTGATCGTGTAAAAATGAAAAGCTTCACTTCAGCAAAATACCAGAAATAAATGCAAAAGAGAAAACCCTCAGCAGAAAAGCCCATCCTCTCAATGCATTTGACAGTTCACACAGAGCAAGTACTGCCCAACTTGAAAAATGAACAGAAGGGTAGGAAAATGGGCAACTGAGGCAGTTAGACAAGAAGAGAGAGGAATGCCAATTATCCAGCAACAGTCTCTTCTTAGTAAAGAGTGAAAATAAAAGCTTAGCAAAAAATAAAATTTACTGAAGGTTAAAGTGACATTCCTGCCACAAATGAAAACATCATTGGCATGGGAGTGAGTGTTTAGGCATACTTTGGGGGCGTCGGGGCCATGGGGCGCCCACCAGGAGCCGTCAACAGCAGCATTGGCTTATGCGGTGCCTGGGGTTGTAGTCCAGACTCTGAGCAGGGTTCCAGCAGGTGGAGGCTTCACATTTTGGTGACTCACCTCAAATATGGGGTGTTTATTTTTAGTGTTTATTTGGTTGTCTATGGCTAAATTTCTTCTTTGTACTTTTTCTTGCCTAGATCCTTTTTCTTTATTTCTTTTTCATCCTTGAAGTTTATTACCAGAATATCTTGGTGTTTCCCCAAGATACAGACAATCCTTTCTAGCCTCACTTGGGGCTGTCTTTCCTTTAACTCAGCGATCTTTTCTTTTATTATGTCTAATTTCTCTTTTCTGTTCTCCCTTTCTACTCCATAGACTACCAGTTACTGTATATGGTAGACCCTTGTAATATTGTGCCATGGATCTTTTTATGATGCCATGTTTATAATCACTTTTTATTTTGTGTCAGGGATTTTCATTCTTGAGGGAACATTTGGAAACGTCAAATGCTAGAGACAAGCACTTGGCATCTAATAAGTACAGGCCAGGTGTGCCACTAAGCATCCTACAATGCACAGGACAGCCAGTGTCACAACAAAGAATTTTCTGGTCTAAAACGTCCACAGTGCCAAGGTTGAGAAACCCCACACTAGGGTCAAGGCTGGGTCCTGACAGGTCTGAAATTATTTTAAATGATTGTAGAATAAATCCAGACCTTTTACAGGGGCAATATGCAGATGAGACTTCCTCCTCATCTGAATATTAATATTAATTATTTTTAATATTATTTTTATATTTATATGATTTTTAATATTATTTTTTCTTTTTTGATATTAATTCTATTGCTAGTAGCATTTGGGAGCATGCCTATGAATATCTGAAGCTCAAAACCAGAAATGTTTTTACATATCTAATAATTTCAAGTAATAGATACTATACTAAACCTTGATTAAAACTTGATTATCTAAAAGGTAAGGGGTTATGCTACTTGTGTGGATTACATTTTCTAGTTAATGAAAACTTAACCTCAAAAAATTTTTGTATTGACCTTTGTTTTTCCTTATTTATTTATTTTTAAAAATTTATCTATCTATCTATCTATCTATCTATTTATTTATTTATTTATTATGGCAACACTGGTTAACGAAATCCAGTAAATTTCAGGTGTGCAGTCAACCTCTGTTTTTGAAAAAGGTGCTATATTCTGACTGAGGTCCTTGCAGTGTCACTGGATTATCAAGCCAGTTGAAAACCTATATAAATATAGGAGAGAATTATGGTTATTAATATAATTTCTGTTAGATATGAGATTAGACTAAATTGATACTGAACATAACATATTTTCTCAGTGATTTTTTTTTAAAAAGCCAGTATCTAGCCATATTGAGTTTTAGTTAATCAATATCTGACTGAAGTTTTATTTAATTCATCCGTCACATGGATACATCACCCTTATCAGGATAAATTCCACAAGATTAATAAACTTACATGGACTTGCTTTATCTCTTTTTTTTTTCTGTAAATACACATATTTGAGTGAGTGTTGCTTATTCTAATTGTTTGCAAATTTATTTACGTGAGTTTCTTCAACATTTCATAGCACTCACAAAATTAATTACTAGATTTCTGTAATAATAACCACCCTGTCCCCTCCCTTTCTGTATTAAGGCTAATTTATAGGGAGGAATGTAATTGAATTGAGTTTTATTGTTTACTTAGATTACACGTGCATAATGAGATCTCAGTAGAAAAAGATGCTGAATGCCGCCTTTGAGACTCAATCAGTACCTTGGGGCAAAAAGTCTGATAGTCTAGCCATGGAGTCACTAAGAGTCCCCAGGTTATAGACTCTGAATGGTCAAACCTGTAGTTTATGGAACGCTTCTCATTTCTAAAATGCTACAAAGAAAAGGTTTAGAGGAGGGTGGGTGAAACGTTCCGGAGGCAGAAATTCCTGTTGTCATCACAGTAGTGGGTTATGTAGGTTTTATGATTTCCGAAACTCTTTCATACCTGATAACCTGTGTGATTCTTCAGCTTATTGTCTAGCCATTTCTTGATATTTCCTAATATCCTCTCTACAAGTATGAAATAAAACACTAAGGAAATTGAGACATAGTATTATCTATCTGGACCAAGTTTTGGATGGATGGATGGATGGATGGATAGATAGATGGATGGATGGATAGATGGATGGATAGATGGATGGATAGATGGATGGATGGATAGATGGATGGATAGATGGATGGATCTTTCTCTGTCTCTCTGTCTCTCTTCTCTCTCTCTCTCTCTCCCTCTTTCTCTCTCTGTCTCTCTCTCTCTCTCTGTCTCTCTCTCTCTCTCTGTCTCTCTCTCTCTCTCTCTCCCTCAGCAGTTATTGGGGCTAACCATAATCATCTTAAATGAGGTTTAAAACAAGTTAACAATGACCTAGTCTTTACTTACATGGGCACTGAATTCAGAGGTTACTCAACCTGTGGTCTCTTTTGGAAGTTGCAGCACTTCTTGTTCAAGGCTAGCTGGACCATCCCACTTTGCTTACACCTAACCACGATCTGGAAAGTCAGCTTACAAAGATGCAAAATTAACATCATGCCACATTAATGTTTTACTCCGTCAAGTAATCCCGAGGGCCATCAAAGGAGCAGCTAGCGTGAAGACTCTCTGGGTCATCATTGGCCACTTTTTGTAATCGAAGACAGTGTGATCAAGCAGTTTGCTCAGAGTCAGGTGTGGGCTGAGCATCAAGCTGGACCTTGTGGATGATGTAGAAAATGGTACCCGGTGGAAGGGAACCTTTCCCTTATCCAAGAAATTTATCTATCTAGAAAACAGTCAAGAGACAAATTACATCTTTGATCAACCGAAGTAGTAAGAAAGTACTTCACCCTCACTGGAGACCTCCTTGCTCATACTTTGCTTACATCTAGCAGACGTGATTCTCCAACTTCCAAGATCATAGCACTGTAGAAACAGTGAACAGGAAGGAGGTAGACTTCTACTGCAGCAGGCGCATTGTGGCTGAAAGCCTCTCAAGTAAGGGGAGATTCGAAAAACAAGAAGATAAAAGGCAAAAGGCTCCAAGTATCAGGACAGTAAGTACAGGGACACTTAGTGATAAGGCACAATGCAGTAATGGATGACAGATATGTATTTAACACACTGCTTAATTGTTCAAGAAGAGAGACATGAGTTACACCAGAAATATGCTTCTTGCCAAAATGTTTACACTTTTAAAAAGCTTGGGCCTAAGTGAGAAAACCCTCAATTCTCTGTAAAACTCAGCTACTCTGATGGATTTGTTTTCTGGATAGCTGAGATGTTAGCACTGTTGGTGAGACAGGGCTCAGCGTACAAAGCGAGTGGCAGAATGTCATTAAATGCCGGGTTGTCTGTTCTCTCTTTAAATAGATTCCACGAGAAAGTAAATGATTCTGAGGG
The DNA here is from genome assembly GCA_004027375.1 of Macroglossus sobrinus. Classification (NCBI taxonomy): domain Eukaryota; kingdom Metazoa; phylum Chordata; class Mammalia; order Chiroptera; family Pteropodidae; genus Macroglossus; species Macroglossus sobrinus. The sequence continues at coordinate 12,174 of PVKZ01004547.1, read as the reverse complement.
GAAGTGGTTTCAAGCTCTAACAGTGGAAGAGGTTAAGGATTTGTGCTAGGCCTTGAAGCTGGATTAGAATTTGAACAGAAGGTAGGGTTTCACCCTGATTAAACATGAAGTCTTTTTTTTTTTTTTTTTTTTTTTGGTCTCTCTATCCTCATCTTCTCTCTGGAAAATATTCCAAGAAGGTGGACCACTTGGGGGTAGAGATTCTAAAACGGCAAGCAATGATACCACAGCAAAATCTTCCGTCTTCACCATCTTTCTTGGTCCTTCCTGTCATTTTTCTGACCACGCTCCTTCCTCCAGCTGCCCTGAGCCCAGGCGTTCTGTCCTGGTGTAAAGTGGAGAGCGGAGTCAGGCAGTAGAGCCACATCCCAGGTTTGGATGCTACAGTCTTGCTAGCTGGGTGACCTTGAGCAAGAGGTTGAACCCGAGCTGCTGGAGTTGACAGCAGTCATCACAACATCATGGCGAGTCAGCAGGATGGTGTAGGGGATGGGGACTTTGTCAACCACAGAATCCTATGGCAATTTGTCTTAAGTGTTAGTTTTCCACCGAGGGAAGGTTCTTCAGGATCCCTATGTTCTCTTTTAAATCTAGGATCTCAGGGACCTGATCATGGGAGCGACCTGCTCTTTCGGGGTTTAAATCACGTGGCTGTGATTATTGTTACATGTGGTTTAAATCTCAGCATGAAGAGCAGAGGGTTGAAAAACCACCTTGCCAGTGTCTGCTCTGAGAAGGTATCTAAAGCAGGTATTATTCGGTTGATGGAGTGGAATGGGCTAGGGAATTGTAAAAACTGAGATGGTGAGACCAGGACAGGGGACAGTAATGACTCCCGGTCAGTCTGCCCGGAGGTCTGTGGAGAGCCTGATGCTGATGGATGACTGCACATTCGAGCCATCATGGCCTATGAAGTTCAAGTGCAAGGCTGGACATCCTTGTCGGTCAGGTGAGGTGGGTGGCGTGGTCACTGACGTAGGTCGAGCCAACCCAGAGGGCCTGTCTCCCACTCCGTTCGCGAGGAGAAGGCTGCGTGTCTCCTGGGAACTGTGCTGTGTTCAGCTTTTACTCCTAATGAAAAAGAGCTTGTTGTCGTAATTGGTCTGAGGTCCATCCCTCCCTGTGTCCCCCGGGGAAATGTGCAGACACCCAGGGCTCATCTTGTCCTCTCTCGTCAACATCCGGCGCCGTTCCTGTGAACCTCTCCTCACCACCGGCGTAGGACGATCCATTTGAAATGCAAATCGGACCAACTGCTCCTCTCCCAGGGCTCGCCAGACCCTCTAGAATGAATCCTGAATTTCTTGGAGTGGACCACAAAGCCGCCTGTGATCTGGCCCCTGGTCAGTGACACAGCCTTACCTCCTGCTGGTCTCCAGCTAGCACCGTATGCGTTAATAACGCCAACGTCCTTGACATCCCGTGCTGCCGGCCCCTCACCGTGATACTCCCTTGCCTGCCATGGTACTCCTTTGCGACCCGTTCACTGTTGGAACTCTCCTCCATGCTCTCCATGCCTGGCTGGGCTTCCTTGCTCATCGGGACTTAACTCACCTTTCTGACAATCGTCCTTGTCACTGTAGCATGCAGTGCAAGGAAGACTGTGCTCTGTGCTCCCGTGAAGCTCTGCAAAACAGCCTGCTCATGAGCTGTTTTCCCCATTAGAATGTGGGTTTTTAAACCACGAAAACTGAGTTTTGTTGATCTGTAGGCAGGAGGCCTGGCGGCCTCCACAGTAAGTGTGCGTCCCGTTGAACCATTAGTCGTATCTCTAGAACATTCCCTAGGATGAGGTTCACCTGCCGGCCCAGGAATGGAGGTCCATCTGCCTTGATTACAGTGCTCACCAGGCCAATATGGATAAGCTGCTTGTTTGTCCGCATTTTCTATTGAATAACTATCCCTGTGTTTCAGAAGCCGCTTCACTGTCTCCTTGGTTCCTTGCAGCTTGATGGCCATTCTGGCGATAGCCAGGGACCGTTGCCTCCAAAGGGGTGGTTCTGGGGGTGCAAAGATAGATATCAAGGCTGCGAGAGAAGCCACGGCTGTGGGTTTCGGGGACTAGACAAATAGATGCACACCCCCTGAAAGAGCCAGAAGAGACTTGGTAGGACACGGGACACGCCCGCTGACGTGGGAAATGGCTAAGAGTTCGGAAAGTAGGGGACGGGAAGGGGGAGGGGGAGAGGGTGCGCTCCGGCCCCCCAGAACACGAGCAAAGGCAGAGATGGCAAGGCCCCCACGCCCGCCAGTTCCCAGCTTGATCCCACCATGGTCATGTTCCGCCTCTCACCGCCTCTGTGCTCAGCCACCCCAGCCCTTTCCTCTAGCCCGGAGGTTCGCAAACTTGAGTGAGCATCAGAATCTTCTAGAAGGCTTGAAAACACAGATTGCCGGGCCACATTCCTGCTCCTGAATTTCTGAGTCAGTGCGTCAGACAGACGATGCTGGTGCTCTGGTCTGGGGCCGAGTTTGAGGACCCCCGCCAGGCTTTGCTCCCCACCTCCGTGGCAGGACCCGGAGGACCGCCCCTCACACCCTCCGGCACTGTGGGATACAGACCTCAGGACCCCTGGAGCCTCGGGTGCTGGAGGAGCCGCTGCCCCGGGAGGCACGGCCACTATCTGGTTCAGGAATACCCTCCCACAGCTGTTTAAAAGCCCAACACATTCCCCTTACGTTTTGTCAATTAAATATCGCTCCCCAGTATCTAACTGGGCTTGCCCTGTCTTGGAGCAGGCAGTGGTGGGACCATCTTGGGGACGGCCGTGGGTGGCCGGCCCCTCCGCCCTTGGCTGCTCACACTCTGCCCCGCGCCCCTCCGGGCAGATGCTCCACACCGACCCCTCGACATCGTTTTGAAAAGTGGAACCAAAATGTGTCCCGACCTTTCCCGGCCGCTCTGCCCTTTCCGTCCTGCTCATTCCACTTCGCCTGGCCACCGTGAAGCATCACGGTGCAGTGCTCCCAGCCGCCACGCGGAGTGTGTACACGCTTATTAAGATTAATTAAAAAGTAACAAATTGTAAAGTAATAACATTAACAACCAGCAGAAAAAGTGTAGACATTTTGACAGTCTTTTTTGAATTTCATTAAAAGATGGTAGTGACAAAAACCCCAGAGACTATTTCTACTTTACTAAAGAAATAGGTCACAGATTCAATTACAGCCACTGAAGCATGGACTCAATCTATCATGGCAAATTAAGTACATTTTAGCAACCTACTTTCCTTTAAAAATTTTATAGACACTTTTAGTGGAAGAAGAAAGACTATAGGAAAAAAAAGAAATTGCAAAACCCAGTCCCACCCTGACGCCCCCCCTCAGCTCTGAGTAAGCGTTTGACTTATTTGCTTTGGGTATGAGACAGAAAATCATTAAGAAACACTCAGCTCACTCACGATTGTTACTCTGTGCTCGTTCGTGGCTTAATGATGCAGATTTGGAATTGGGTGTGGGAAATGGCTCCAAATTAGAGTCGCTGGTTTTCCAAGGGCGGGCTTTGTCCTGCAGGCTGAGCCCCATCTTTTTTTTTTTTTAAAAGAGGACCATTGGTACTTTACAGTTTTTATGAAATTTTTGTGTTCGCTTCTGGAAAGCTAAAAAAATAAATAAAAAGTGGTCGTTCAGCTTAGGGATATGGTTTAGCCAAGTGCAAATATTGGGACAATGAAACAGTCTCACCCACAGCCAAACCGCGTTTGCATTGGGGACAGGAATTTGCGGAGGGCCCCTTGTAACGGAGCCCCATTAAGACACTGCAGCAGCCACAGCCATCGTAGAGAACGAGAGGGCGAGACCCTGGTGTTTTTGATGAGTAAGAAGCGGGGACCAGGACGCTCACAGCGTGGATTCTTGGGAATCCGCTGTTTGGCCTGGCCAGGAGGTTTCAGAAACGCAGGTTTAGGTCTCATTCCTAAAAAGACAGGGCTCCCCCAAAATCTACTCAGTCTAGTGCCCGCGTTTCTTATCTCTCCCCATTCTTGCCTTTTCCCTTGAATTCTGACTAGTCACGAACGAGATAAGCGGATGTGTCTGCCTCTGAGGGAAGCAATAGGGAGGCTTCGTGCATCTCTGAATCATCTCGCCGTTGCCCAGTTCACCAAGAGCCTCCCCCGAGCCAGGCAGAAGGCTAACCTCACTGGGGGGAGCCCAGGGAACCTCATTGCTAACTGAGGTTGCAAAATTGCAGCGTCCCTAGGGGTGAGGGTTAGCAGTAGCCAGGAAGGTGGAGCTCTCACACGGTCGGCACCGCCCTTCGGTGAGCACAGCCCACCCGCCTGGTGGCATGTGACACTCAGAGATAAGAGCGCTGGCTTCCCGTGTGAGTCCCTTCACGTTACGGAGTTCGGGTGAACGTGGGCCGATGCGTCCACCTGTGTGCCAAGCGCCTCTGGTCTGCGAGATGCTTCTGGAAAGGGAGAGTGATGAGTTGGGGGGTGGGGTAGGGTGGGGTGGCTCGTGCGACCAGAATGGTGAAAGAGTGCCACAGACGGAGGTTGGAGGTCCTCCACGCGGAGGTGACGAACGCCTGTCGGTGTTCGCCCGCGGCAGCCACGCCCGGCCTAAAAGGGTGAGAAGGCCAACGAAGCCGTGTGCTGAGGTGGCTGTGTCACCTCCCGGTGGGATCAGCGTGGTGCGCCATTGTGTCAAGTCCCACGTTGACCCTTCGGCTAAGTAGATGTGGGAGTAACTAGCGCCTTTTCCCTGCTGTGTCTGAACCGCACCCACTCCAGTCTGGAGCAGCCACCTCGACAGCCACGAGCACTCACAGGCTATGAGATGTGCGTGCAGTGAGGAATACAATGTAGAAAACTGTCGTGCGCTAAACACAACTTCATAGTTTAATTTAAACTACACTCAGTGCCACAGAAGAGCTATGCCCACCTCGAGTGCACTTGCCGAGTATGGAAAATGCCCTCAGTAGGAAAGGCAGGGTGCTGGCTGCTCTCAGGGGCTGAGGTTCTACTGCTCTGGGGTGGCCCACGTATCGGTAGCTGTGTTTTAAGGTTTGTCGGTTGATCAGATGTGTAGCGTTGGCTGGGTATCCTTGATTTAAGTTGTTTTTCTTCCTCGTTCTATACTTCTGAGTTTGTACACATTAAAATCACTCCCCACACTAAAATCCCTTTTATTGCTCTCCCTTGTCTTTTGGGGAGCCTTTGACCTCCGGTACTGTCCTTGCCGCTGAAGAAACATTCTTTCTGCATTGGAGAGGCAGAGACGGTGCTGAGCCTGGCGAGGCTCCACTCAGAGCCTCTGACTGCACGTGAGCGAATGCCAGCTCAGACTGGGCAAGCAGGCGGCGCTGTCCAGGAGGAAGCGCTTAGCTTTGCAACCTCCAGAATGATTCTAAACCTCCGAGACTGATGCCGATAAGAGAGGTATTTGAGAACGGCCATGTCAAGTCAGGAACCAGTGAGATAATCTCTAGAAATATTGGAACGCGCAGCTCAAAATTCTGGATAAAATTCATCTTTCTCTTGTCTGAGTGTTTAAAAGGTGTGATCAGACGGCGCACTAAGCTGGCATCCTTGGGAGACGGTATAGCATGGTGCTTAGGACTACAGACTCGGAAGCTAATCCACCTGCGTTGCATGCTCTGCCACTTGCTAAGTGATAGGGGGCTCACTCCCTATGTGCCTCAGCTTCCTCATCTGCAAAATGGAGACAGTGGTCACACCCACCCCGCAGGGCTGTCGTGAGGATTAAATGATTTAACGCGTGTGTATCGTGTAGCTCAGAGCTTGGCACAGGGTGCCGAAGAAGCGTAGCTGTTGTCACGTGTACCATCGGGCATTCTGTAGGTGGTCGTGATTGCTGAGATGGCTCATTCTGTGTCTTCATACATTTTCTCTTCTTAGCTTAAATAATAGCAGACAACAAGGTTTATTTTCAGAAAAAAAAGTCGACAGCTATCTCTGGTGGACCTTTGCCGAGACAACTTAGTAAAGTGAGTGGAGCTGGAAGACCCCACCTTTCGACTTCCTCTGAGTTACCTTGGTCAAGTCGTTGGAACATTTCGACTCTTAGTCTCGTTAGGTGCAAACGTGGAGAGTCTATATTTCTCTGGTGTCCTTTAATGGGATTTTCATTAGGGCCTTAGGAAAAAATTCTTCATGTCTATATAGTCCTATTTTAGTAGAGCGTTTCTCATAAACCATTGCACTTAAGCCTCACACAAACGCTTGGAGACAGATATGATCATCCCAATTCGTAAGTGAAGCCGCGGAGGCCGGGGGCTTCCCTGGGCTGCCCAGCCATCAGGCAGCAAGCACTGTGGTCCCTTGAGGTCAGCACTGTTCTAATAGACCGGAAGTACTCCATCGTAGGTAAACGATATGTGGGAACATCCTTAGGAAACTGTAGAGTGTGATAAAAATGGAATGTTGCATTATTCGGAGGTTCTCCTTTTGATATGATGGAGAGAGAAAGGTGGACACGGGAGAAATAATAAGCTTTAGCTATACGAGTCATCCACTCGTCACTCCCTGGCAGTGACGCTGGGGTCCCAACAGCAGCCATATCCCCGAGTCTTAGTGTTGACTGAGGAGAGGCACCATGCTATTATACTATCGATCCCTTTTTTCATTTTCCCTTCTTTTCTTTGCTGCTTTCCACTTTGGAGTGACACGCAGCTGACCTATTAAACAGTCTTTGTCTTCGTGGAAATGATTTAACTGACAAATGGCTCCAGCGTGGAACAGTGAATTAGAGCTCAGGGAGTGAAGGAAGGTGTCTGGCAAGGAGACCGACCAGGCTTTCTTGGTTGAGTTATCCCCTTCTGTCTGAGTCGCCTCCTGCCTTCCGCCGCACCTGCTCCCTGAGACGCCCAACTACCTCGTGATGAACTTGGCATCATAACCACGCACAGCTGGACTGCAATATGGCTCGAGAAGAAGTACACTCACAGCCTGGGATGTTAGATGAGCTTCAATTTGTTCAAACCACTTGTGACTCCAGGCATCAGAGTGAAAAATGAGAAATTTAGTTACCTATATAGACAGTAATAGCAACAGTCATACCTTGAAATTTCGTAATATTTTTCAAGTTGCTATGCACATTCGCACACATCTGAGGCAATCTTTACGAGAATGTGGTGAAATAGACAGGGTTATTATTCTTATTATAGAGTAAACAACTCTGAGACTCGGGGAGTTTTTGACCTGCCCTCTCCGGTGGCTGGTTGTGACCTCACTAATGCCATTTCTTTGTGGGGACACTCATGTTTTGCCCACCCAGGACCACCCTCTTTTATTTTGGGGGAATTCCTCCACTCCCTACTCCAAACATCCAGCTACCCTGTTATCAAACCTTATCCTCCTGCCCATACTTGATCAATGTAGGGTTGGACATCTGACCTACGACAGGTCAGTCTCTCCCTAGAATTTTTTAAATTGAAAATGAGAGTCAAGAATATTCCAATAAAGGGAACTTAGGCGTGGTTTTCATTATATTGATGAAGCTGGTTTGAGGGGAAGGTACGAAGCTGACAGAGAAGCAGAGCTGGAGCAAAGCGAGAGGATCTTGGTGACATGGAAATCCTGTTCTGAGACTGTATTGCGTCCCTTGGGAAAATGATCTTTCAGTACGTTATTTTTTCCTACTTTTCTTCAGCGTACCCTCGTGTTTCTAAATAAACACGGTGACAGACACTAGCCCTAAAAGACATCTTGATCTGTGCCAAAACGATGACTCAGGTTTCCATGTTTGTCTTTGCGCAGTAGCTGCTTATCTAACTCACTCACACAGTCGTGGCTGTGTTCACTATGATAACGGGGATCCAACAAGGTTGCTGATCAGCGAAGCGGATCGTACATATTTAAGGTCTCACTGTGGAAACTGACTCACATACAGACAAGTGTCCTCTCCATTGCTACCACTTCAGTATCATTCAAAAGCACGAGGATCACTAGCTTTAACTTGACATAAGCAGATCATTACATCCCGGAACGGATTCTGCTTTTTTAGATCAAGGTTCTGAATCATTAGAGTCATCAGAATATTTTTGACGGTTTTGAGTCCAGAACATGGAGCTAGATTTCCAGGTTTAAAATATCAGCTCTGGCGTTTACCCTCTGGGTAATCTTGGGCAAGATTTTGTATGACTCAGTTATTTCATTTGTAACATGGGCAATTATCACAGAGCAACTTCCTATGGTTATATGGAGCCTAAATTAGTGAATATCTATAAAGTGTTTAGAATAGTGCTGGGCATAATACATGCTACATAAACATAAGCTGCTATTATCAATGAATTTTAACTTTAATACTTTTCACATGTGATGACCTCACTATAATTATTATAAATGAATATGTGACAGTCATGCTTTCCAAATCAAGGGTCAGGGCGTGACCTCTCAAAAGGAGAATATTTCAACAAAATTCTCAGGAGTTGAAGATACTGAGAACCATATCTCATGGATAATTTTAAGTGATTCTCTGTAAAGAATCTACTAATCATAAAGGAATGTTAAAGGAAGAGAGATTTAGGTGAGGAATTCCCAAAGCTTCCATACTTATGATAGGATATTTCTGAGGGCTGGCAAATGAGTATGTGATCACTCTCCAGAGTTTCTCTTTAATTCGAGCTGTGTTGAGACCAGCTCGGAGAGGGGGACTCACATGTATTTGCCTCCCAAACACTCAGCAAAATCCCGGAAAGAACAGCAGTGTTCTTGTTTCATATTAAATATAAGAAAGACTCTTCTCTTTTGATTTCACATTGCTGTCACAGACTCCTGGTGGCAGAGGTCATTAGTGGGGTCAAGTTGGTAAGAATGACATCTTTACGCTGATGGAGCTAACGAAAGACTTCCATGCCTGGGAAGAGAAAGGGGAAACTTTTCATATTTTTCTTCTTCAAAGCCAGAGGCATTAGAGGTACATGAGAGAGATTCCTTACAGGACTTCAGCACTAAGGAAATAACCAGAGCGAATTATTTTTACATTGGACAAATGGAAGAGACTACGTTAGTGACTCCCATTGAGAGAGAAAGTGGGAGAAAATGCACCTGTGTACTAGGAATTCTATTTCTTTTAACTTTTGCTCCTTGGGTAATTCTCTGTCCAGTTCTTATAGTGAGTAGCGAATGTTCATTTCTATAAAATTGCAGGTTTTATACAGGAAAAATAATAATGTTTGGACCATGCTACCCAACTAGCCACATCCAAGAAAATGTTCTTAACTCTCGTGCACTCACTGTCCCTAAGGCAGCGCCATGTGACAGTATCAATTGGACAGTTACAAATGGCATCGCAGAGGAAACTGGAAAGAGATTCTTTTACGAGGGTATTCTTTCAAATTCACATCCATGAAGCCATGGCAGACATTGCATTTTAGAACTTTTAGCTCTCTTATGAAGTGTAACAACATTTTAGATTTTTATTCGATAATTCTTAATAGTCTGCTGTGCAAGCGAGGCTAATTAGCCAATCTTGAAAACAGGCATATAAACCCATGTATACTGTTCACTGCGTGCACAGAGCTCCCTGTATACTAGGTAGAGTGCAATCGATGAACTTCTGAAAGATTCGAGGTTGATGTAGTAGAGCTAGTAGGAGGTTCCCACAAATGCGGTACAGGTAACTAACACCCACCTGTTTGGGAAAAGTGGATGTAGAAGCTGTTCTCTGGCAGACAGTACTTTCTTTCACAGCTACCTAAAACTATAAATAAAGTTTCCAGCAACATAATTCTTACATTTGTGTAGTGCTTACATCAAGACAAGCTTTCATGCACACTGTTGCTTTTCATTCTCATAAAACGCTGGGAGACAGGTAGCTCTTAAGCCCCACACACCTGGACTAATGAGGAAGCTATCGCTTGGAATAATGAGTAGTTGGGTGGACAGAACAGGCTCCCAGCTTTAATCGGACGGTCTTTCTCCTCGTAGATGTTTATCTAAGGACCTAGCCCGTTTCCAATGCAAGAAGATATTCTGGTCTTGCGTTTTTTCCCCACCTTCAGCTTCTTGATACTTATCAGCTCTGCAGTTTGAACTGTAGGGCTCCTGAGTGTTCCCTTGCTTTAGGCACCAGCTCTATAAATACATTTTTTTTTTAAGTTTCCTAAAGCGAATGCTTACGTCCTTCTTCAGGCCATTTTCTTATTAGTGTACAGCAGTCAAGGTTAACCTAGAACTCTCATACATTTTCATTTATTCCAAGAAAGAATGTTTTATAATTTATGAAACTCCAGGAAAAGGCAGGTATATTTTAGGATTCCCCAGAATCTATTTTCTCCTTCTGTTCCTGAGCTGGAGATCCTTGAGACTCATGGAGTCATGAACACTCGGGGCTCAAAAGCTGGGCGGTGTCCCCTCACCTCACGCAGAGCGGGCGTGTGCTCCCAGGTCCCCGTCCCTAACTGCTGTCCGCCCCAGGCCCCGTCTTTCCAGGAAGTTACGTTGTTACACAAGCAAGTTCAAACCTGGCTTCGTTTTTCTGGTCTCACCGCAGGGAGCTGCAGACACTGGGAAAAGGCGTTTGTTTCACTAGTGCTGCCCCTTTCTGGATGAATTCATTCTGATTGCCCCATCTTGTGGAAGGAAGACAAATAGCGAGTTCCTTTCCCCACCCTTTGGGCACTTGCCCTAGAAGAACAAATTCAGCCCGTCTTCCTCTCTGCCTCTCTCTCTGTCTCTGTCTCTCTGTTTCTGTCTGTCTGTCTGTCTGTCTATCTATAATCTCTATAATGTATTTCAAACAGTTCGTTCTGCAGAAAGGTCAGTTTTCCTGGTATGTTTGGAACCAGGCCTCCTTTCTTTACCGATGGGACCAGTCCGGGGTAATGCATTCACAAGTGGAGGACGCCAGCGCTGTCGCCCTAATTTAGGCCCAGGTCAGGCCGCGTGTCCTCAGGTGTCTCAGCCCGACGGATTCTTCTCAGGATGCTGTGAACGGGACGTGGTGACTGTCACACTCCTGCCGTCTGCCGTGTTCTCGGCCACCCCCACCCTGCCTCGCATGAATTCCTATGTACATGCAGGTCTCCACAGAGCAAGAGTGGATGGAATCAATTTGTTTGTTTATTCACCAGTTTGCTCTTCGATTCATTCATCCGCCTATTGAACTTTTGTTTACTGAGTGCCCTCTGCATGCCAGGTGCTCGGCTAGGTGCTGGGGAATGTGTGGCGGCTGGACAGCTATATTCTCTCCTCCGGTGGAGCTGACACCTTCGTCGAAGTTGACAACTTAGTCTTTAGTCAAATAATCAGAGAAATATATATTTCAAATTGTGATAAGCCTATGAAAGAAAATTAAATGGTACCATGAGTCCATAACAAAAAGAGACCTGACCCATGGCACCTGACCTTTGCTGATGAAGGGACACTGAGGGGGATCTGAGCGGGGAGCTCAGGGAGTGGCAGGGGGTGTGGCGAGAACGTCACCAGCAGAGCCTTTGCGTCCTGCGGGATCTCGGTGTGCAGAGGGGAGCGAGATCGCAGCTGGAGCAGGGGGAAGGCAGAGCGGCCCCCAGTGAGGAAGCGGGCAGGGCCCAGATTATGCCAGGCCTTGCGGACCTGCCAGGAGTCTGGCCACCGGACCGCGAGACTCACAAATATGGAGGGCTGCTCACTAATCAGACAAGACCATTGTCTGACCTTCCTCTGCGCTTGCTCAGCATTTGTGGCAAAGGAGTCAGGCCAGGGCTTTCTGGGTGACTCCTCTCGTTTTGGGGCGGGGAGGACATTGTGGGTCCTGCTGTCCATCCCGTGTACACTGAATCCAGCCCTGACTCACAGCCACATCTGTAGAAGGTGCTATATAATTTCTCAAATTGCAGGGTTTTTTTTTGCAGTGGCCCGCTAAGATCTATCCAGCACCTAAAGGCGTTTGTGTTCCTGTGTGTACATGGCTGTTGGTTCTGTCTCTAGGCGACAGGCCCCGCCCGCCTCCCGAGCCTCGGCTCTAAAGTTGCACAACACTGACATCTGGTGCTTGTGTGCGGTCTCAGACGGTGCAAGGGCAGAGCGGGCTTTGGGGCTAGCCCGGCTGCAGGCCCCCGCAGGACTGAAGGTCTGGAAACGCTGGGCCATGCGCGTGCACGCAGCCCACCCCACACACCCTCCCACACGCACCCCTACATGCGCCCCCCACTCATGCACCCCCCACACATGCACCCCCCACACCCTCCCACACACGCACCACTATATGCACCTCCCCTCGCAC
>PVKZ01004546.1:0-78866 GCA_004027375.1 Macroglossus sobrinus | reverse complement strand
CGCCCCGGCCCGGCGGCCCCGCCCTCAGGCCCCGGGAGCCGGAGCCCCGCCCCCACCCCCCTGGAATATGCCCCCCGCCCCCCGCACAGCGCACAGCTTCGGGGACACCAGGCCCCCTCGGCGCCCTGCCCCCTCACTGGCTTTCTCACCTCTAGGACTTGGGTCTGAGCAGGCTCAGCCCTGTCCCCTCACGCCCACCGGTTAAATGACACCTGTCTGACCAGGGCTCACCGTCCACTCGCCGCCCCCGCAGTGAGAACCTGCCCCAGAGTCCAGCGCGGCCTCCAGCTTCCCAGGCCAGCGTCCTACACCATCGCGGAGGCCGGGACGGAAATGCCCGCGCCGGCGTCGGGCACGGCGAGCGTGTGTGAGTGAGTGTGTGTGGCCGCGTGTGACTGTGTCCCCGTGTCCCCACCCGTCCCTGCCCCTGCCTCGACCACCCCTGACCGTGAGGCCCCGCGGGCATCACCTGCCGAGCGACTCCCGGACACCTGGGGCCTTTTCTGGGTGTGAGCACACTCCTTACCCAGGAAGCACATGTCGCCGTCCAGGTTGCCGCCATCGCGCGGAAACGCTGGGAAACGGCTTAAAAAGGGTCACGTGACCCCCCGCCGCTGTCCGCGCTCAGCAAACCCGCTTCTGCCCGCGCTCGAGTGAGTCTCTAAGTGTTTCCGTGAAACCGGCTATGCGTTTTGCCGCAGATTCTCCTTGTATATGTTAAAACGTCCCCGGCTGTTTTCCGTGTCGTTATCAGTCACCCTCTGTGACGTGACCTCAGCGTCTGTTCAGGATTTCTGGTGAAGAGCCCTCTCGGTTTCTTTCTCATTTTGCATTTTTCTTCACGGGGTGTGTTGTCTGTCACCTGCCATTTGATGATATATTTCATTGTTTCTCGTCCGCCTCTGTAGCTAGCAGAGGAATTCCAGCAGGACGGGCTGTCAGCGGTGTCACTGTCCTGTCCCCAGACCACAGAATACCATGGGCTACGCAGCAAACACTCAACAAGTACTTGTGGGATAAACGAGTGGATTTAACCAGTCTTCTGATGGTGTAGACACACAAGGGCTCTGCAGTGAGCCGCGCTGTGTAGACGCCTTTGGATGCGTTTTTGCTGTGATTTGGGAACACTCTTCAATGCAGTGGTTCCAGGTAAAAAAAAAAAAAGTAGGAATATTTATAGGATTCTTGATAAGACTGCCCAATTATCATCCAGAAAAGCTGTAGTACTTTCTATGCTTACCACCAGCGCGTGAAATAATTTTTTCACTTCCTCCCAATTAATAGTTTGCACTTACTTTTCTCTCTATTTATTAATTCGAGAGATATAACAGTATGTAACGTTTATCTTAATCCGAATGATATTTGCGGTGAATTCGGATATCTTCACATATTGACTGGCCTGTTCGTTTTCTGTGTCAGTGTTACTCTTTCTTAGTTATTCGTCACATCTCTTCACACTCGGAGGATGTGCATCTGTTACATGTAACCAGTATTTTCCCCATGCCTTTCCTCATTTTTGTTACCGTGTTTTAGATTTGCTACTCTGTGTCTGATGTATCGGTACATCCGTGCGCCGTCAGAAGCAGCCACGTTCTGTGTGATTCTCGGGTACAGCCGGGGCTCTCTGTGAGGGGTTCCTCCGTGAATTGAGGACCCTGGACGGGCCGCACGCCTCCCTCGGGACGGAGTGGAGTCCAGCCCGGCAGCCCGGGCAGCGGAGGCCAGGCGTGTCGCACGCTCGGTGAGGACCCAGCTGGCGGTGACACGCTAGGAGGGAGCGTTTCCGAGTCAGCACAGGCCACTCTGGCCCGCACACCTGTACCCTTAAAATGTATCTTCATCCTGCGTTCCCGATGTTCTGCCATCAGTCCCCACGCCTTCCCTCCCTCGAAATAAGTCAGGGGCGCGAATTGATTTGTTGCTACATTTGCCTCCTCTCTTCATTTATTCCGTTATGTTCATTACCTCGCACATGCGGCCGCTCCTGCCGGGGACTCTCGGCTTCTGTCGCAAACTCCCGAGGTTTTATTCCTGTCCCTCGGTCTGCAGAATACGCTCTGTCGCCCTTATGAATCCCGCTAGTCACAGCACCTCCAACGATTACTTCTGAGGAAGATCAGAGCAATTCTGGAAAGCCTCGTTGTTCTGCACGTGGGCAATGGGAAGAGACATCTTCCAGGGGACCGTGTCTCCCCGTGTTTCTGTCTTGGCCACGTTCCTCCCGACAAGATCGGGGTCTTTTCCAAAACCAGAGCTCATCATTTCGCGCTGCAGAAAGCTGAACCACTGGGGGTAACAGGGGAGCACCACGCGCCAGGGGAGCCCCCAAGGGTCCTGCGTGAGGATTCGCCGTTCAGGGCGGGGGTCGCGATTCTTCCCGGCGGCGAGGGGGGGCCTGCTCAGCCCCTGCAGACGCTAAGGGGACGTCGTCAGTTAAGTGGCACCACGGGGAGACCCCCCCCATATGACTGGTGGTGCTCCCTAGCTGCAGACACACCTGCTCCCCGTCTAAGCCCCTTATGGGCTCGCCAGAGCCACCTCCTGTCATCAGGCCCCTCGTTCAGACCCAACGGACCCCGTGGGAGCAGCGGTCAGGAGCAGTGGTCAGGAGGGCGGAGCCTCGAGATGCCTCCGCGGCCGGCTGCCTGGCGTCCGGGTCTGGCTGGTGGCGCTGGGGCTTCAGACGGGGACCCCACCCAGGCTCGTTGGTGCCGAGGGGGTGAACGTTGCCAGAACAGTCGAGAGGAAGAAATGGCAAGCGAGGAACATGTCACCGCAATTACTCCCCCAGATTTAAGCTCGGAAGAAGCGTCACTGAGTTTTTGTGCTTCGTTTAGTTCCCTTAAGCTGCATTTGGATGAGTCCTGAGCACCGAGTCTGCTCGTGGATGCGCAAGGAGCAGGAGTTGGGGAAACCCCTGCCCCCCCCCAGGCCGTCCACGGTTGCTGGACTCCGACAGGGGAGCGAGAGCGAGTGGGGTGTCGGTTCAGAGGGAGCTGGTTTTGTGGTGAAGCTTCGGGGCCAGCGGCTGCGCCGGGCAGGTCCCCAGTGGCCCGGGCGGCATGGGAGACCGGCTCGGCCCCCTTGGTGTCATCCGGGGCCCCAGTGGACGACTGCCCGTCTCCCCAACATCTAAACAGGAGCTGCTCCGAGCGGGAGATGCCTCAGAGGCCATCGTCCCAGTCCGGACACTTTCACTCCCAAAACCTGTGCTCGGCCCGACCCGACTCCTAACGGGCTTTGCGGATTCGAGCAAAAGACAACTTGTCACGGAGACGTCTCATTGCCCAGGCTCGGAGGAGGTGGTCTGCATTTCAGGGTGTCCTAGGAGGCTCCCTCTTCCAGAGCTGCTGCTGGCTGGGCTTCACGTGCGCGTAAGTTAAGTGGCCGAGATGAGGGTGAGCACAGCGTGACCGGGGGTAGGATTTATTCTCTGTGACTGCACAGGAGCTATTTTAACTTAGAATTTTCCTCAGTTAGACCTTGTTTTGGAGGTGAATGCACTGAGTCTCTCGCTCTCTCTCACTGAGGTGGCTTTGTCCCAAAGCCCACTTCCTGGTGTCCCTCTGCGCGTCCCCAGGCGGCCGGTGGCTGTCTGGGCAGCACTGTGCGGCTCTGAGACACGCACCTGTGACCCGACCCTGGTTTGCTCTGACCGCTGGGGTCCCCCGAAGCCGCTGTGCGTGGAGCCGGAGAGGGTCCCTGCCCTTTGGGACAGGAGAGGGCACGGGCTGCAGCCAGAGCAGGGACGGGCCGTGAGCCCCGGGGGAGTGGACGCCGAGGCCCCCGGGGCTGGCCGGGAGCAGAGGCCCCCGCCCCGGACAGCCACTCGTGGCCGTGCCCAGGCCGCCTTGTGGGGCAGAGACACTGCACGGACCCGGGGCGTCTGGGCAAAATCGAAACTGGACGAGTCACGTCTGTGCCAGGCAGACGAGGCCACCGTGTAGGTGACGCCCAAGGCTCCCCCTTCCCGCCTCCCGCAGGGTTGGTGCAAATCCCTGAGCAGAGCTGCCCCCCACCACTTGGCCGGTCCCTGTCACCCTGGTTCTCCCCAGAGCGCTGGGCCCAGCAGCCCACTCTGGTCACACTGCCCCTCCCCCGTAGTGGGGCGTGTCCCCCGTCCAGGTGGTGAGCGTGCCCCTCGGCCCGCCAGCTGGGGCCCCACTGTTGGTCACAGCAGCGAGGGCTTTCTCGAGGTTCCCTCATCTGTGCTGGTTTGGGGGACACCGCCCCCGGGGCCTCGTGGAGGTTCAGGGGCACGTTGGTGGCTGCAGTACCTGGGGACAGCTTCGCGCTGGGTCGGGGAGACCCAGTGGAGCAAGCACCGTCTGCGGGACCCAGCGGCCTGCCGGGCGGGGTTGGGACATGAAGCCCGAATCCGTGGAGTGGGTCCCCTGAGTCCGGCTGGGGGCGGAGGTCGCGCCCTGTGAGGCAGGGCTACGGGGCGCCGACCTGTGCCAGCCCTTCAGCCAGCGCCGCCCAGAGTGGGGGCGGCTGTGCGTGTGCACCACCCGGCCAGCGTGCGGGGGACAGCCGTGCACGCAGCGCTGGCGGCCGGGGCCTCGGCGAGCACCCCCGAGAGCTCTCCAGGCGTCCTGAGGAGCTGCACGCGGCGCTCAGCGCTGCGGATGTATCACTCACGTGCCTGTCTCGGGCGCACGGTGATTTAGGGGCTCTCAGGAGCTCTCTGCGGCAGCCGGAACCGCAAACCGGAACCCGGCCGGGCCTCTCCTGGGGGAGGGGGTTCGCGCGGGGTGGGGGGTGGGGGCGGGGAGTCTGGGGGAGGAGGTTAGAACTGGGGCGAGGGTCGCCCGCCAGGAGGGTGGCGGGTGTGGGCCGGTTTCCGTGGCTTGTCCACTCGGCTGGACGGGGCCGGGGGAAATGTAGGCCTGTCACCTGACAGCTGCAGCTGGAGGCAATGTCACCTCGTGATAAACGCGCTGATTTCTGGGGACCCTTTACTGCTCTGTGGTTCTGTGACGAACGAGCCTCAGCCAGGGCTTGGGGTCTCCGTGGGCCCCGCCGCGGGCTGAGGGGTGGACGTCACTGGTCCCCGTCCCCAGGCCAGGTCCTCCAGGCCAGCGCCCTGCCCCCCCAGGCTTCTTAGGGGGCCGAGCAGCCCCCGGAAGGGAGTACACTCCAGCTGATGCGGGGGCTGCACCCTGGGCGGGCAGGGGCCCTAGATGGCCGGCCAGCTTGGCCAGCCCGGACCTCGGACCCTCGGGGACCAGGAGACGACCAAGCCGAGCTGTCTGAGGCGGCCGGGTTCGTGGCGACTCGGAACACAGTAGTGGATGACCAGCACGGACACATGACCATCTCCCTTTGTGACGCAAGGTTTTGCTCAGTGACAGTCACAGCACTGCGGACCCCGTGGCAGGGGACGTGAGGCTGAGGCCACTCAGAGACCCCGCATCCCGCCTCGTGCCACAGGGGGAGATGCGCCCGCAGGCGCGTCCTCCCCCAGGCCAAGCGGCTCGTCCAGGCCGAGTCTGCACCCCCAGGAAACCCGAGGTCAAAGGGCGCCGCCGAAGGGGACCCCGCCCGAAGCCGCCTGCCACGCCCCTGAGCACCTCACGCCGCCCACAGCGCTGAAGACACTTGGGTCAAGGTCTTTGGTGCCTGATGATTCCGAGTTCTTTACCAGGTTTTTGTTTTTCTGTTTCTTGATCTCTTCGCTTTCCCGAGCACCTGGCCAGCGTCCAGCTCGGCCTCCATGGAGGGCGTGACGGGAGGGCCCGCCCCCGACGGTGCGGGCAGAGGGGCTGGCTCCTGGGCTGTCTGTCCTCAGGACGGTCCATCCAGGCCACGCGCACCTCTCCTCCCTGCCTCTGTGGGAAGCGCGAGGGGGGCGTCTGCGTGAGAGGGGCGTCTGCATGCGGGCTGCGCCGAGGGGGAGGCACCAGCATGCGAAGAGCTGAGAGTCGGGGTTGACGAGCCTTCACGAGCCGTGCCCTCTTCTGCTGAGAGGAAGTGAAGGCGGGAGGTGTTGGGCAGACGCCCTGCCGTCGCGGACGGCACCGATCCGGGGATGCTGCAGCCGCGTCATCTGTCACCGCTCGAGACGCTGCGGTCTGCAGATCACAGCCGCTGACGTCACCTGTCTGTGCGCGCGGCCCGTGAGTCGCCTCTTCAGAGTCCCAGACAAACATCTCATTAGCTCCCATTCAGCAGCAAATTGGGACGACACGCCAAAGCACGTCTCCCTGGAAAAAGCCGGATTGCGTTTCCTGCATGTGGTGCTTCAGAAAAATAAGCATGTATGTCGCACTTTCGTTCAAGTGTCCAAACGACGCTGCTTTCCAAATATTTGCACAGTCTTCACGACCCCCTGTCCCCGTCGGGAGCGTCACGCGTTTCCTGTCTGTGGGCCGGGGGAGGACGCGAACCCTCTAGCGTGTAAACTCGCCCGAGTTTGGCCAGGGAAACCGCGGTTCCGAGAGAAAGGTGGCTGGATTCCGTCGGCCCACAGTTGTGCCATGTTTTGTCTGAAGCTGGCAGGGGCTGGACCGACATGAGGGCGTGGGCCCCGTCTAACCGGGAAGCAGTTAGACGGGCGGGGGGCTGCGTGTCGCACGGAGACCAGGGCTGCGTGTCGCGGGAGGCCCTGACGTCGCATGGGGGTCCGTGCTTCTGGCCAGGGGTGGGCTGCTGTCCGGGAGCCTCACCGCCCCGTCCCGGTGGGCAGCGGCGTCACACTCCCCGTTTGCTGCCAGTGGCTCCCCGGACGTCACCAGCGTAAAACCAAGCTGAGGTCTCTGTTTGCAGCCGAGGTGGCGAAGCTGGCGCCTGACAACGCCTCATGGGGAGCGAGTAGGAAGTCAGCTTCTGGAGGCAGTCGGAGCAGCAGAGAGCTCCTGGGACAAGGGCAGGGCACCTGGAGACCCCAGGGCCCTGCGGGGGGGGGGGGGGTGTGTGGAAACAGGAGTGGGCAGAGCTGCTGCCCGCCCTGAGGGGTGGCACTCAGGGACGCAGGAGGGAGGGCTAGGGCAGGGCACGCTGTCACAACCCGCCTCCCCACCCCCTGAAGGCATTTCTGCATTTTAGGGCCAGCAGGGAGAGACTCCAGGAAGCTAAGAACCAAGCCTTGAGCTTTCGTTTAAGGCAGAGGGAGTTCGCTGTAACGGGGCTGAGCTGCGTTTAAGGGGTAGATGATGTTAGCAAACAGCCTCGGGTCTCAGCTGGAACCATTGGGGGTGTCCCAGAATGGAGGACGAGAGGACGGGACAAGACCACACGAACAAACCAGCAGGCGAGCCCTGGCGGCCGCGCAGCGTATCAGGGATGGACTGGGCTCCAGTGAGGGAGGACGCCGCCCTCTCAGCTGGGAGCCAGAGGGGCGCCCCGCCCTCTGCAGCAGGGGCCCCAACCCCAGGCCACAGGCCGGTGCCCTCCGTGGCCTGTGAGGACTGGGCCACACAGCAGGAGGGGAGTGGCGGCGGCGAGAGAAGCTCCATCTGTATCTGCAGCTGCCCCCAGCGCTGGCATCACCGCCCCAGCTCCGCCTCCGGTCACCAGGCGTTAGATGCTCACGGGAGCCCCGGTCCCCGGTGCCACGAAGGCTGGGACCGCTGCCCTGCAGTGTCTCCTACAGACGTCCTGGTTTTCACAGGAGTTCGCCAGGCGGAACCGAGAAAGGGAACCAAAGGGGAAAAACGAAAAGAGAAACAGAACCCCAGACAGCTCGCTCCCCGGAACCCGCCCTGATTCACACGGTGACGCCCAGATGAGGACGTCACTCAACCCAAATCCGTAATAAGTAGTCGATGAATAATCTCAGCAGTAAAAGTCCCAGTAATTGAAGCTGAGATTCCATTAAGTAGTCGCTGAGCTTAAAAGAGGGGGGAGGGGGTGGGCTTAGCGGACGACGACCGTGTCAGGGGCAGACACCCCGGAGTCAGCAGGGGGAGGGGACACGGGCCACAGGAGGGGCGCGGAGCACGGCGGCGTCTCCTGTGTCCTCTGGAGACGCGAGGGGGACCGGGCAAGGAGGGCTTAAGGGGCGCCCCTGGGACTTCTCCAGACCGGGCGATCAGACTCCAGGCGTGGGCAGAAGCAGCGCCGTGCGTCCCACGCCTGGCACGGCGCGTCACCTCCACAGAGCTCCGAAGACGAGGAGGGACTCTGAGAAGACACAGGGAGAAGCAGTCGTCGATGTCGAAGGAGGGACTCGGACCCGGACGGCGACGTTAGTGCGGAGGCAGCGGCCGCCGGGGGACCCCGGGACGATCCTGGGTGCCGGCAGGGACGGCGTGGAAGTCTGGGGACGCGCTCTCGCCAACGAGGGCGCAGCGAGCACGTTTCCACCACGAGCAGAAGCTGGGAGGTTTCGCCGCCAGTAAATAATACATGAAAAGAAGCAGTCGGGGGATTCTTTAAGAAGAAAGAAAGTGATCTCAGGGAGAAACACAGAAACTCGGTGAGAAATAAAAGCGAGAGAAGGGAAAATGGAAGCTATAAACAGATATTGTCTGCACGGTAATAATTAAATCCACTGTGTCCTAAATACACGGAGATTAGAACTGCATGACAGCGAGAGAGAGAAACTGATCTCGAGTCCTCTAAGGTGTTATCCACGGCTGAGATGTTGGCTTACCTTAGACCGTTGCTAACCAACGATACATGTCACACTCTTGATTTATAATCCTAATTCGTAAAGAAGCAATGTTCATAAAACTGATGAAATGATACCAAAATAAAAAATTTTTAAATGTGTTGGTTAGATCAGAAGAAGGCAAAACGGAGAAGAAGCATCCCCTTCCGACCTGGCAGCTCCTCCGGCCGATGGCCACGGACATGAACGTGGGCGGCACACGGCGTTAAAATCACGACGATGCTAGCGCCACGCCACGCTGTGTTTACGGATGAAATTATAAATACATAACACTGTGTTATAAACTGTGTGTGGGAAAAACAAGGCTCACAAAATGCGTTTCTTCATCTTCCCAAAACTCCCGACCCACAGCCAGACGGGGGCCGCCGCGGGCCGGTGAGCGTGGTCGCCGCGTGGGTGCTGGTCGCTAGCTCTGTGTGCGAGACGCAGAAGGGGCGCCGTGGCGGTGGATTCCGGAACGTCCCTCCCTCGTCTGTGACGCATGTGACTTGTCGGTTTTGGTTCCTGCAGCCTGTGTCCTCAGCTCTTCGCGGTTTTCGTCACGTGACGGCTGCGGGTGTGATCGGCGTTGAAGCTCACCCCGTATCACTAGTGATTCTCACCATCTCGCGTCTAGACGCCCCACGAAATGGTACGCGACGCGCTGATTCACGGGCTGTGCGGGTTTCCGTGGTGAAGCTGCTCCACCGTGGCCCGCTTCCGGCGGCCGGTACCCGGCCCGTGGCCGTGAAGCTGGGCAGGGGTACGCAGGGCACGTCACGGCGCACGCCCCCTCCCCGTCCCCGCAGACCTGAACGAGCTCAGGGGGACAGACACCGGCGAGATGCGGTAAAACACTTAGGCGCGTCTGAGAATTTACCGCTTTTTATTACTTTAGTTTGAAATGTGATTGATTTGCTTATTGGTTCCTGTAATCTAATTTTACATCGTGACCGTACTTCACGGTGGGCTCACGACCTTTCTGAGTACGTGACCATGAGTTCCCACACGCTGGCGTGGACCGCGTCCGGCACCCTGCTGCGGGAGGCCCAGACGCGGGCTCTCCCGGCCGTCACCCGCGGAGGCCGCCCCCTCGCGCCCGCCCCGTGGGTCACCGGAGACGCGTCCACTCGGGTCCTCTGCCCGTGTTTCCGTGGGGCTGTTGCTGAGTTCTAGAGACTGACCCCTCATCGGAGCTGTGATTTGCTGCTATTTCCTCCCCCTCCGGGAGCTGTTTCTTCGCTCTGTGGAAAGTGCCTTTTGATGCACGATGGTTATTTTTTGTGGCTTATATTTCTTTCCTCACGTTCCTGTTTTCATTGAAACACTGGGGCATATTTAGGATGCTTGCAATAGACGTTTTAACGCCCGCGTCTGCCGATTTCGTCATATCTGGTATCTCTCGATCTGTCTTTGTTGACTTGTGTCCCTGCTGGATCGACAGCTTGTCGCGACCCCAGCTGCCCGACACGCCCTCGGCTGCCGGACACGGCCCGGCCGTTGCGGGGAGTGTGGCTCCGGTCCCGTTGGGACCCGGCTCACCCTCCCAAGGCTGGTCCGTAAGCTCCGTCCTGGCGGCACAGGGCGTAGCGTCTGCACTCCAGGTCTGACTTTGCTGAGCTGGAGGAAAGCTTGGTCCTTCCGGTGTTTTTACCGAGGACCACAGTCTGAACGCAACTGTCTCTCCAAAACCCGCTGGTTACAGCCTAAGCCCGGGCGGGGTGGCACCAGGCGGTGTGGCCTTTGGGGGGTGACCAGGCCCTGACAGTGGAGCCCCTGTGAGTGAGGGCTGTGCCCGTAGGGCCCCACAGGGCGCTCTCTCACCCCTTCTGCCACGTGAGGGCACGGCGAGAAGGCGTCGGTGTACAAACCGGGAGGAGCGCACGGCCAGCGGGCGCCTCGGCCTTGGGCGTCCAGCCTCCAGCATGGCGAGTGACTACGTGTCTCTGTCGCTTAAGTCCCCCAGCTCACGCTCTCGGCTGCGGCAGCCCGAGCTGACGCATCGCCGTCCTCCAGACGAGAAACTGAGGCTCGCAGGAGCAAGGGCCTCCCAGGGCCAGTCGCGGGGCGAGGTGGCGACCGGGGACAGTGAGCACAGAGCATTGGGCCGAGCATGAGGCCCTTCGGGGTATGGGGCCTTGTATGACGGCCCAGGCCGGTTGCCCGGGAAGCCGGCCCTGGTGTCCGGCACGGGCCATCAGCCTGCGTCCCGATCGCCATGAACTAGGAGCGCTCTGTCCTGGAGCAGAATTTGCTCGTGTGCTCTCTGCCTCCTGACGTGATAAGGCTCGGCTTGAAGTTCCTGGAACACGCCGGTTTCAGTTTTGCTGTTCCGGTCTTGTGTCCTTGCACGCAGAGTCAAGGACAAGGACATAAGCCCCGCGGAAGAGCCCGCAGGACACAGCTTAGTAAGCACAGCGTGTGCCCTGCGGTCGCCCCGAGCGGCTCGGAGGGCGCTGACCTTGTGCGCTGTCCACGCCGCGCGGTGCTGAGCGCTGGGGGCGGGGGGGGGGGGGGGGGGGGGGGGGGGGGGGGGGGGGGGGGGGGGGGGGGGGGGGGGGGGGGGGGGACTCCCAGCTGCACCGGCCCCAGCCGCCTCGCAGAAGCAGCTGAGGCTGTGCTGTCTGCCGGGTTATGGCGGGTCCCAGGAGGCACACGCCACCCTGACTGGGACGGGCCACGTGTGCTCGATGGGCGGGAAGAAGCTGACAGCCACCTCCCTGGGCCTGCCGGCTGCCGCGGGTGGGGCGAAGGGACCCCAGCAGGCAGGGCCCTGCCGGTCAGGCCTGGGGGGACGCAGCCAGAGCCCGGAGCATTCTCTAAAACTGTCAGCAGCCGAAGGCGCTCTCTGAGGGGGTGGAGGGGTGCACGCGCATGCGCTCGCGCTCGAGCCCTGTCCCCCCACGACTGCTTTGCTTTCGGACGCACAGAATCACAGACGTCTGCGCACAAGTGCCACATCCAAGGGGGCAGCTGTCGCCGATGCAGCACGAACACCACTGTGACTCCCCCAGCCCAGGCCTGGCGGCCGTGTGTATGGCCACAGGACCCGGGAGCTCGCGCTCGCCACGGGGCTGACGGGGCCGCGTTCTGCAGGGCGTGCTTTGCTCTCTGGAGCGCCCAAGGCCCTGGAGGCGTGGCCCTGCGCGCTCCCCCGCAGGACACAGACCCGACCAGCAACCCCGCCACCCCGCCAGCACCCGGGCAGCCAGCGCACCCCTCCCCCCGCGCCCGCCGCGGGGGCCCCGCCCAACGCGGTGCTGCGGTGCTGTCTCTGGCCAGGAGCTGCTGGAGCTCGGAGGGGCGGGGCGCATGGGGACACCCCCCACCCGCGGTGTCCCGCTGCATGCTGGGAGTCGTAGTTCTGGGGCCACAGCAGTGAACGCTGGGGACTGTGGTCCGGGGGAGCGGGCGCAGAAGTGGGGCGCTGCGGGTGGCGCGCCCCAACCCTGCAGCGCCCAGAGCGAAGGCGGAGCCAGGCCTCCCACACCTGTCCCAGCCGCAGGGCCCCCTTAGGACCAGGGTGGAGCCAGGCAGGGCTCATCCGCCTGGGCGCGGGCCAAGCCAGGACTGCTGGGTCCCCCGTGGGGAAGAATGAACCCCAAATCCAGGGAAGTAGCAGGAAAGTGAGAAGAGAGAGAGACCGCTGCTGCGCGGAGCAAGGCGTGCCTGCCGGTCGCCAGCGCACGTGGGTGTCGCGTGGGTGTCGATGGCGGTGACCCCCAAGCACTACACAGGCTTCGGGTGTAGCTGAGGGAACCCAGGAACGGAGGGGGCACTGCTCCCCGGGCCTCAGGGCTGAGGGGCCTTGATTGAACCCAGGCGGCTGGCTGGACGCAGCGCCCAGCGCGGGTCGAGGCTGACGTCCGCGGACCAGGGTGAGGACAGGGCGGGGACGAGCCCCCCGCAGAGCCGAGCTCGGCTGCGAACAGATCATCTCGTAAGAAATTGAGGACAAATGTCTATGAGAGGACACGGGAACCCCCTCTGGACAAGCCTGAAAACCGAACTTAGCGTTTCGGGGTCCAGCCCGCGTTGCGCGAAGCGGCTTCGCTCGGAGCGCTTCCGGGGGGAGACGCGGATATTACGTTAGTTTCTGCTTTGGTGAGACTGTGAATAACCTACTTTTACGTCTCGGGATCTTTCACAGCTTGTAAGGTGTGTGTTTCTCTGAGAATCGAAGGCACGCCTCTAAAAGCGCCCCGGGTTATGGGTCGCGGACAGAAGGGCTGGTGTCCCCTCCGCCTCCCCGTCTCTGTCATGCGTGTCCCTGTCAGCACCTGACGTGGACTCGGCCCTGACTCCCACTTCGCCCAGGTCCCTGGTCCGTCAGATGCCCTTGGGTCTGATGCCCGTGGAGCGGAGCCCCCAGAGGGTGGGGTGCAGACAAGGGCCCTGGGGTGGGGGAGGGGCGGCTGGCAGGGTCAGCGCTGTCCGCAGGGTCCAGACGTGCGCCAGGCTCTGCGGAGGGCCCGAGGAAGTGCCAGGTTCCCTTCTGCAGGGCGCCCCAACGGGCAGAGCTCGCAGGAGTCAGAGGGCGCAGCCCAAGCGGGCCGGGCCCAGAGGTCTGCAGAGGCCTTCGGCGGCGGGCGGAGGGTTTGAAGGTGACAGGGCGATGTGAGGCCTCTGTGGGACCTGGGCTAGTGCCGCACCCAGCCCCCCTTATCCGGTAAGACCCCCCCCCGCCCCGCACCCCAGCACGATGGGAGCTGGTCTGAGAGCCAGCATTCCGGGACGGCCCCCCACGCGCTGCTGGGAGAAACCCCAGCCCCGCATAGTGAAAGGCCAGCGGCTCCAAACACGCTGTCACTGCCACGCCGGCGCTGTCACAGCGACTGTCACAGCGACTGTCACAGCGACTGTCGCTCAGTGGCCCACCCAGAAGTCAGTCGTCCCGCACGCGTGTCCATTCCTTCCCGATCCGCGTCCTGATTGGCTCTCCGCGTGGGCCCGCCTCCTCCAGGACGGGGCGGGGGGCGGGGGGTGGCTCTGGGCGCCAAGGGTTCTGGGACGGCATCCGCACACCTGCCCCTTGCCAGCTGTGAGACCTGGGCAGGCACGGTGTCTCCCAGCTGTCGTCTCGCGTGGCAGGTGTGCGGGGTTACTGCGGGGGTCCAGCAGCGCGGGGAAGGACCGCAGCGAGGGGAGTGGGGGGGATGACACCGCAGGGCCGCAGCGAGGCTGGTGGGTGACACGGCAGGGCCGCAGCGAGGCTGGTGGGTGCTGGCTATGACCACGAGGGCCCCGAGGTGGTCTAGGTTGTAACCCAGCAGAACGTTCTTGCAGGAAGCACGGGAGGGGCGGAGCCATCCCCACGGATGTCGCTGAGCTGCGTGTCCTGGTCACCTTTCTAGCTCTGCTACAGACACTTCCCGACAGCGCTTCCCTCTCGGGCCCCGCTGGAACGGCCGTGGTCCCCTTAGCATCCGTCCTGAGGAGGGGCACAGAGGGGCCCCTGATGCCTGCCCCGGGGGGACAGTGAGCGAACGAGGCGGCCCTGACCTCGGGCCCCTACCCTGCTCCGGGGCACGTGCCTTCCTCTTAGTCACCGGAGGGGGCAGAGATGTCTCCTCAGGAGCAGAGGACGCAGCCGGCGTCCACAAGCCAGCGCCCACACTGCGGGGTGCGTGAGCCGCGCCCACGCAGAGACGGGCTGCAGCCTCCGCCTCCGCGGCCGGCCCTGCTCCCCCCCAGGTTAGTCCGCGCGGAAATTTCTATTCCTGGTGGTTTTCTTTCTTTTTTTTCCTTTTCCTGTCACTCTTTTTGCAAAGCTCCTGCTGGGTCTCCGAGGAGGCGAGTCTGACCCTGCCTCCCTGGGGGTCCCCACCTCAGGGACGGGCCTCGGGGTCCCCGGGCGCCCCCGCTCAGCTCTCAGTCGTCTGGAGACTCCGTGTCACAAAACAGCTGCTGAAAGGAGCAAGGTCCCCACAGGAGCCGGCCCAGAAGCGCCCCGTCCCACCGAAGGTAAACGCCAGTCCCAGAAAGGGTGTCTGGTCCGCCGTGTGCGCCGGGCACCCGCCCTGTCGCACACCCCCTCGGCCTCCGGCTCTCCTCGCTGCCCCCGGACTGTTTCAGCTTCTTCCCCCGCTCGGTCACCCCGGGGCTCCCTCCAGCTGCCGGCCTCTCGTCATCGTTGTTGTCATTGTTGTTGTTATTATTATTATCAACCTGTATCCTACCCATCCTGCAAGTACTCACCAGCCAAGCACCTCGGATGCTTCCCCCTCGTCTGACATCGCTGAACATTCCAGCTTCTTTGCTCTCAACCACAGATGGGGGGGAGCCCACAGCTGTGACGGCGGCCCACTGCCCGTGTGATCCCCACTTCCTGTTCCTCCCCATGGTCCTGGCACCTGGTCACCGCCCCCCACCCAGCTGGCGGCTTCGTTTCCTGAACTGAGGGCTCGGGCAGCCCCGCCCGGCCACCTGTGTGGCCGCAACGTGACACCTCCGCCAGCCCTGACGGCTGGCCTGCCTCTCGTGCTTCTACTGAGTTATTCTGCGGATTGTGTTTTGCTGTCCAATGGGACCGACAGCCTGGAATGGCTTCGGGATACTCCAAACTGCGTCTTCACGTGGTCGAGCCCCATGGCGAAAATCCCGCCGCGAGGACCCACTATTCACACAGGGGTCCCCACCTCTAGGACACTGCGGTTAAGAGGTCGGCGCCCCTGGGAGGGACGCCCCATCCTTTCCTGAGTAACCCACATGGAAACGGCGGGCAGCGAGGGAGGCAGGAAGGAGGTGGGCAGGCCGGGGCCGGGGGAGTGGACGGTGGGGTTGTGTGGGGGCTGGAAGCCCAGGGCGGGAATGCAGGGCAGATCCGAGGGGCAGCTGTCGCTGTCCGCCCCTTGCTATGCATACTTCTGTTATTCCTCGAGATTGCCCATGACGGGTGTCACCACCCAGTCTGGTGACGAGGGGACAGGGCACAGGGGTCGAATAAACTGACAGTTGCTGCCGGTTGGGTCCAGGGCAGGGGCCGAGCCCAGTAAGGCTGAGGGCAGTGAGGGTGCCGGGGGGGGGGGTGCTGAGGGCCCAAGGCTGGGTGTGTGGAGGCCCCCGGGGGAGTCCCCGTCCTCACCAGACGTCCTCAGCGCTGCTGCCCAGGCCTTTCATCGTGGGTCCAGCGGCCAGGCCCCCAGGGGACCGCGGCTGCCACCTGCTCGGCATCTGTCACAGAGACAGAGGCGGCCAGACGCGGTCTGCTGGACCTGCGGGCGGCGTCACCCTCAGCGCCCACATGACCCTCCGGCCGGCCAGCGGTGATCAGGGCTCCAGGCCACACGCGGGGCAGAACGCAAGTCCAGCCCGCACCTGCTTCGGTGGACACCGCTTCTCAAATCCGCGCGGACGGCGCTGACGCAAACAGGAAACGGAGCTGCTGGAGCCTCCAGTGGAGCGGACGGACCCGCCGAGCGGCCCGTCCCCGGGCCGGGCGGTGACACTCGGCCAGCGCTGGCGCTGCGGTGGGCCTCGGACCCCACGGCTCCTGCGCCCGCGGAGACGGGCAGAGCGCGTCGCCTGGTTACGGTGTCCGTGAACGCAGAGGCGTCCCCGCGCGCGAGACCTGAGCACCGCGCCGGGCTCGGGAGCGGCCGTGGGGTCCCCCTGCTTTCCGGGTCCCAGCTGCGGCTCCGCGGGGCGCCCTGCCCGCCCCCCCCCCGCCTGCGGGCGCCGGGTCGCTGCGGGTCTTCACACAGGGAGATGCCATCAATGTGAGTGTGGATCAGCTGTCAATCAGGCAGGAAATGGATTTTTAAGAAGAATTTATCTACTTTCAAAGAGAGTAACGACGATCCTTCTGCTGAATGATTGGAGTGTAATTGGCTGATGAGGCTGTGTGTGGAAAAACAGTAATAAAAGGAAGTGCATTTAATTCTAGCTTGTCACTTTCGGCTTTATAAATTGGTTTATTTCCGATGAATACTCAGGGTGTTTTAAATTGAATTACCTTGTTTTTCATTGACTTAATTTTTTTTCTCCTCCAACCTATTTACGTGACCCTTACATTTACCCGCCACCGGGCGAACGCGGGGAGGAACGCGTCTGCGGGGTGTGTGTGTGTCCGCTTCCAGGTCTGTTGAGACGGAGCACCGCATGGGATGGAACTGCGTGTCACTGTCACCACGCCGCAGGCCTCGGAGGACACGTGGCCCGGAGCGTGTCCTCGCCGGCAGACACAGGTGCGGGCTCGCCCCGGCGTCTCCCACCGCAACCCTAAGCTCCCCGCCCCCCCCCCCCGAGAAAAACCTTAACAAGCCTCCCCGCGCCCGCAGAGCAATTAGCTGTCTTCAGTCAGCTGTGCCACCAAGCGCACCTGGGCCCGCGGCCATCCTGTGCCGGCCCCGGCGGCGTCCAGGTGTGAGGGTTTCGGTCCCCGAGAAGGAGCGGGGGCGGGGGGTGAGTGCTCCCTGGGAGGAGAAGGGGAAGGCCCCCGGGGAGGGCAGGCTGGCGGTGCCCGGTCCCCACGGGAGAAGGATGCGCCCCCCCCACCCCACTCCCCACAGCCTGCTCAGCGGAAGCTGTGGGGAGGGCGGGGCCGGCTGCTGTCACCACGCCCGCCAGGCGACTGCCACGCCCTCGCTCAGAGAGAGGTGGCCTCGTGTGGCTCGTGTGGCCTCGTGTGGCTCGTGTGGCCTCGTGTGGCTCGTGTGGCCTCGTGTGGCTCGTCCCTTCTTCCTGGGTTTTCTCTGCATTTTGGGGGGACTCGGGCGAGGCTCTGTCGTGGGTTGTCGGCCAGGGGCGGGTTTGAAACGGGAGCCTGACACGGCCTCTGATGAAATGCAGGGGTTTGTGGGGGTGCCGGGCCGACCCTCGCCGTGGGGACTCAGCTCCTGCCTCTCTCTCACACGCGGCCGGAGCGCCCGTGACGGCGGGAACCGCGCGGCTCGGCTCCTTGTCCGCAGGTCCGCGGCGGAGCGGGCGGTGTAGACGGCGGCGCGCGCATGCGCGATTCCCGTGCTGCCCGCGCATCTCCGCGCAGCTACGTTAGCGAAGCGACGGGACGCGCGCGCCTCTCTCAGGG
The DNA here is from genome assembly GCA_004027375.1 of Macroglossus sobrinus. Taxonomy (NCBI): domain Eukaryota; kingdom Metazoa; phylum Chordata; class Mammalia; order Chiroptera; family Pteropodidae; genus Macroglossus; species Macroglossus sobrinus. The sequence goes on along the minus strand of PVKZ01004546.1, from coordinate 61,245 downwards.
ACGGAAATGCATGCGTGGGAAGTTGGGGGACGAGACTGCGCCAGCCGTGCGAACGCACCGCAGCCCGCTGCGGTTCACGCCGGTTCACGCCGGTTCACGCCGGTTCACGCCGATGGAGCGCAGGCGGCCCCAGGGCACCGCACTCTCGTGACACGGTGGCCTCAGGGCACCGCGCGCTCGTGACACGGTGGCCTCAGGGCACCGCGCCCTCGTGACACGCAGGCAACGCGATGAGCCGGAGCCCGGGACAGAGCAGGACGGGAGGACCGAGTGTGACTTCGCGACCACCAGGGCACAACCCGCCGTTTCAGCCACGAAATCACAACGCAAGCCCCAGGATGCCCGGGTAGGTCACCCACCTCCCCGTAAGGGCCGCCGAGGGCCCCGGGGGGCCTTTGTTCTCAGCGCCCCCCTCCCAGCGGGCGCGAGGTCACACCGCAGGTCACAGCCTCGTGGGGCGGAGCCCTGACCGGCAAGGAGGAGACTCCTCCCCCGGCCTTTGCTGGGCGGGCGGCCTCGTCCGTGGGGGCCCGGAGTGTGGGCGCCTCCGGGGTGCGGCCTGGTCCGTGGCGGGCCGGGGTGCGGGTATCTCCAGGGTGTGGCCTCATCTGCGGGCTGGGGTGTGTGTGTCTCCGGGGTGCGGCCTGGTCCGTGGCGGGCCGGGGTGCGGGTATCTCCAGGGTGCGGCCTCACCTGGGGGCTGGGGTGTGTGTGTCTCCGGGGTGCGGCCTCGTCCGTGGGGGCCCGGGGTGCTGGCGTCTCTGGGCGGGGAGGCCCCCACTCCTCCAGTGCAGCTGAGACCGCAGCCGTTCGTGGGCGCCATGTGCCTCCTCCGGGCCTGGGCCCCGCACTGGTGGCCCGCGCCCCGCAGGACCCCACAGCCGCGTCCCCGGGCGCTTTGGCACGAGGCCTCCTCCTGGGGCCTTTGAGAGTAAATCTCTGTCTGGAGGAGGACGCAGCCCGGGCGGGGGCGGGGCTGGGGATCAGGTCCGCGGGAACCGAAGCTTCTGCTTTCTCGTGTGAATGCATGTCACGCACACGGACACGTGTGCACACATCCACATGCGCGCACATCCACATGCACACACATGCACGCACTCCACGCACATGCGCATACATATATGCACACACATTCACACACGCACATACATACGCACACCCGCGCACACGCGCACACACGCGCACACGCGCACACACGTGCACACGTGCACACAGCCACAGAACACGAGCGGTCTTGTTTTTTCGCGCTGGCCACTGCTGGGCTCTTCCTCAGCTGCGCCTCCTGCCGCCCTCACGGGATCGCCGCAGCCTCCCTTTAAGCCTCTGTCAACCCCACTCTGAAGATCAAGCAGGGAGTGTCACCCGCGGAGAAGAGAGGGCAGCCCGGGGGGACCACGGTCGCTGGGAAGGGCCGACTGCGCCCGCTCGCCCGCGCGTGGTGACAGTCAGACCCGTACGCGGCCCCGTGAGCGCGTGCGCAACGCGAGCGCGAGTAGACGTAGCGGTCCCAGCGGACGCGTCGCCCGGCTTCACCCAGATCCCAGAGGAGAGGACGCCGCTGCGGACTCGGCGGCGTGGGCGGCTCCCTCCGGGGCGGGCGGTGCTGTGGGTTCTGCCGCCTGCCTCTCCTCGTGCTGCTCACGCTGCCCCCTTGAAGGCGTGCGTCTGCGTCCAACGTGGGGACAGGGACAGCTGGGCCCGTGCCAGCCCTCCACGGAGACGCCAGGCTACACGGGAGCGGGAGCTGGTGGCTGAGACGCACCCCGGCCGCCTCCTCCTGGAAGCCCACCTTCTCCCGTCAGTCATGCCATCATACATGGTCCTGGCTTTTGAGAGAGGCCACGGTGGCTGGTGACGTGTCACCTCCCGGACCTGAGCTGCCGTCTCATGCTCTGAGCCGACCGCTGCGGCTGCCCGGGCCGCTTCGCGAACCTGGAGTTTTGTCCCCACTTCGGCGACTCGTCCCCCCTTCCCCGCCCCCTGGGGTCAGGTGGACAGAGCCCCGGAGCTGCTCCAGGACACGACGTGGAGCAGAACGCGCCCGTGTGGCCAACTCAGCGGCCGGGGCGTAGGTGGCGGAGGTCCATCACTGCGAGCAGGGTCCCGGGCACCTTCAGGGTCTGACCCCTCCCCGCCCTGTCCCCCTGAGAACTGGACCCACCTTGGAGAAGCCCGGGGCAGCCCGGCGCAGGGCTCCTGTTCAAAGCGGGGCTTCTGGTCCGGATCCCGTCTCTGCAGCCTGCGGTGTGTCAGGGACGAGGACGCCGTGTGGCAGCGAGCTTTGGCTTTCTCGGGGGGCTGTGGATGCAGTAAACATAGGGGGCCTCACTCAGCACCCCACAACTGTCCTGCGGGGAGCTTTGGAAATCCCCCGGTCCAGGCCGCACCCCACTCTGTGTCTACAGCGTGGGGGCTTCCGCTGAGGGTCCCGGGGGACGCTGGGTGCTCTGGGGACAGACGCCCGCCGGGCGTGTCCTGAGGGGGTCATGCTGGGCACGGCTGGACCCCGCTTTGGAAGAGAAAAGATTCCCCAAACATCTCATTACGGGCGCATTTAATATCATCGCTGCGTTAGTGTTTCATACGCATTCTTATAGTAAAATGGAATTTTAATCAACCGCCCTAGATATTTATGCTTTTAGCATGTCTCAAATGAGCAACTGAGATATTTTAAAATTTTGAGACGCTAAGCGGGGCGTGGGACGGGCTCAGCCGCACGGAAGAGCGGCCACCGGGGCACACTGACTGGATGAGAGCGGCGTGTGGCTCACGGGGTCTCGTGGCCGACAGCGCCAGCCGTGCGGCCCGGCGAGGGCCAGGGTCTCCCCTGTCCCCTCTCGGGGCTCCTTACCTCGGCGGGTGTGTTTGCCGGATGAGTTTACGACTCTGTGGGGCAGTCGCCGCCCCACATGTCCGTGTACTGGACGGCGTGACCCCTCGGCGAGGTCTGCGTCCGGTTTGAGCTTGTGCTTCGGTGACTGGGGTTGGGCAGGGGGTAGACGCTCAAACCCCGTTTTCTTGGCAAGTTTAAAGGGAAGGAGAGAGAGAAGGGAAGTGTCCTGTTAGCGTCTACAAAAGCTGGTTCTTGTCTTATTCACAAAATTGTCCCCAGTCCCTTAGGAATAAAGTCAGCACAAGCAGAGTTAGTGTCACTGAGGCCGTTATTGTAACATTTACCCGGTGTCTGCATTTGTACACGGCAAACTCAATTAGAGAAAAAGACGATAAAATCGAGACCCGTCCTGACGACGAGCTGCCCAGCCCGGCCGGAGGCCGGTGCGCACACACGGGCTTGGACGACTGTAGCTGGCCTGAAACTGAACAGACCGTGACATTCATCTCAGCAACAGAGACGGCCCACGTGTGTAAGTGACCTTGGACACGCGACCTCCACTTCTAACCAGGCCAGACCCGGGGACAGCCGGTGGCGGGGACAGCCGGGGAGAGCGCATGCCACCTGAGCAAGGCGGCTGGCTCGTCAGCTCCGGAGATGTCAGGCCCCTCCCCGGCTGGGCGACAGCCAGAGGACACAGCCACGCGTTCCCGAGACAGGCAGTGGGCAGCCGGCTCTGCTCTCCACCAGCTGCGGCTGCCATGTGGCGCCCCGGCCCGTGCCAGGCTGGCGGAGGCTGCGGCCGGGCGAGCGCGCCTCCAAGCGCACATCCCTGCAGAGCGACCTTGGACTCGCCTCGCGCTCCGGGCTCCTCGTGGGCGGCACTCGGGGTCACACGGCACACACCCTGCCTTCCCGGCCCGGGAGAGGACGGTGGCCGGGCGGCTGGGCGGCCGGGCGGCTGGGGCTCTGCCGCAGCAGGGGCTGAGGTGGCTCCTTTGCCACGCGCCTCCCCCCCACACACACACACATTCTGGTGAGCAGAGGCGGGGCCAGCCCCGTCCTGTCCCCCGCCCCGGGGGGCAGGCGCCCGTTGGAGCCCATGCAAGGCGGCCGGGTGATGGGCAAGCGCGTCTCCTTTTGGAGACGGTTTCAAGAAAGCCTGCAGCTGGTGTCATTAGCATCCTGGGCAGAGTCTGGCTCACGTCACAGCGTCTCTGCCGGAGTCTGTCTTTGGTGACAGCGTGGCAGGGGAATGTGCTTGTCAAGATGCCCAGTGGGGAGGGAAGGGCCCCCCACGGGCACGCGCACGCCATGCCGGGCTGCCTCAGACACGGTGCTCACGGCCTCGGTGTCTTACCCTGGGCCCCCCAACCTGGGCTCATAGCCTCAGGGTCTTACCCTGGGCCCCTTAACCTGGGCTCACGACCTCAGGGTCTCACCCTGGACCCCCTAACCTAGGCTCATGGCCTCACGGTCTCACCCTGGGTCCCCCAACCTGGGCTCATGGCCTCAAGGTCTCACCCTGGGCCCCTGGGTTGGCAGCCTCAGTTCTCACCCTGGGCCCCCCAACCTGGGCTCGCGGCCTCAGTTCTCACCCTGGGCCCCCCAACCTGGGCTCGTGGCCTCACGGTCTCACCCTGGGTCCCCCAACCTGGGCTCGCGGCCTCAGTGTCTCGCCCTGGGCCCCCCAACCACGCTGTCACAAAGCTGCTCCCCGCCATCGTCCTGCCCCACACCCCACGTGCGCCCCCTGAGGGTCCCCATGACCGGGCACCCCGAGTCATCTCCATCACCAAGGCTGAGTCCAAAGCCGGTAGTTCCTAAACCGTAGTATTAAACAGATTAATACAATTTTATAAAACACGTAACGGGGGGGGGGCTGGCATCGAGCTGATAGCTTTAAGGGCACTGCCACCTCTCGTCATTATTCCATAAAAGGAGAGTCCCAGACACCCCACAACGTGGGATGGCGTCGCATGGAAGGGAGACCCTCGTCAGATGAAGGAGGTCCTCGCTCCCTGGCCATGGTTTTCAGTTCCACTGTGGCCACCGGCCTCGGCGGCCATCGGCCTTGGTGGCATGCAGCACTCAGACCCCGCCCAGGCGGGGGACGGCCGGGTTGTGCCCGCTCCCCTCCCCCGCAGCGAGCTCCGAGGCCTCTGCTCAGGACGTGCTCTGCGTCTGGGGGCGGACAGTCAGGAGGAGGCGCTGTGGGGGCGAGGCCGGTGCAGGGTGTGACAAGCGGCAGGGCCTGTCACCTCCTCCTGCACCACAGGTGCCTGGGAGAACTGCACGGGGGGGGGGCAAAGCGCAGGGAGCGGGGGCGACCCCATATCATCCCTGAGTTATCCTCATGCCGTCCCCGTGTTGTCCCCATGGCAGTCCCTGTGGCTGTCCCCATGCATCCCTGTCATGGCCACCCCCGTGGCTGTCCCCATGTTGTCCCTGCGCTGTCCCCTTGGCTGTCCCCTTGGCCACCGCCCACGCTAGCACTCAGAGCCGGTCCACCACCGAAAACATCAGCGGGAAATCGGAGTCATGTGACCCCTGCGAGCAGAACCCAGGGTTTTCCCGGAGGGGACGCGGTAACCTCGGGGGCGTGGGAGGGCGCCAAGCGTATGAAGCCCCACGGGCGGGTCTGTGACGGTGACAAGAAGCCACCTGCCAGGGCCGGCCGCGGTGCACCTGCGGGCGCCATCGCAGAGAGCACATGACGAGGGACACGGGGCTCCTGCGTCCCCAGGAGTCACTCAGGAAGACACGTGCGCACAAGGCTCGCCTCCTGATGAAACGTTAGGGGATCGTTTTATTAAAAAAAAATCGTCACTTGGTTTTCCCGCCGGCTTGTGCTGCTGGCCTAGGAAACCAAGAACGAGGCGCGTGCGGATGAGCGGGGCGCGGAGCGGGGCGCGGTGGGTTCCCGCAGCCCGGCGCCTGTCCTGCCTCGTGTGGCGGTGGCGTGAGCCGCCCTCGTCCGGCTCCGGACGGCGCGCACGGCCCTCTGCTCGCCGGCCCCGTCTGCCCGCGCCGGGCGAGGCCTCCGGCGTCCGCGTGCGTCAAGGACTCCGGCCTGGCTTCGGTCTCCTGTCTGGTCGGGGCGCCCCCGCCCCCCGCCTCCGCGTCCCGGGAGAGCTCGAGGGGCGTCGGGCGTCGGTTCTCCCCTCGGCGTTCTCCGGGGTCCGCTGGCGGAGGCGTCGGAAACGCCATCGCGGTGGCTCAGAGAAGAGGGGCGACGATCCCCCCGCAGCGGCTCGTTACCAGGCAGGGCCCAGCGACCCGCACGGGGGACACGGCCCTGGGGAGGGCGGGGGCGTCAGGCCACCGCCTGGGAACACTGCTGGGACGCGCGCAGGATGAGCAGAGGCTGACACGCGAACGTCGCGAACGTCACGCGTGGCAGAGCCGCGCTGCGTGCCCGTCGGGGCGCGGAGGTGGCAGAGCCGGGTCCGGGCCGTGTTTCATCCCGGGTGACGACGCGAGGTGGCGCTTCCCCCTCCATGCGGCAGCGCGCGGGGGGCTGCGGGGCGCCGCTGCTTGGGCTTTGCAGCGCCCTCCCCCCGCAGCGGGGACCAGCTCCCGGGAAGGTCACTGTCGCCCGGGTCTCGGACCTTCACAGCCTAATGGATGGGCACGAAGTGATTCCAGTTAGTGCGGCTGATGGGAAGGTGCGGGCGGCCTGGGGGCGCGGTGGGCAGCCCGCTGCTGCCCCGGGAACTGACCCCGCCCCGCACGCCGTGGGCACGCCCTGTGACCACGCCCTGTGACCGCAGCGCGTGGCCCTGTGACCATTTGCATGGCGTGGGACGCGGTCAGTGTTCTTGCATCTCCGTGATGCTGAGGAGGACACGTCCCTGGTGCAGAGGAAAGGCTGGGGCGTGAGCGGGGCCTGGGGTTGGCTCTGTCCCCGCCAGGGGGGGCCAGTCAGCAGCTGCACCCCGAATGTTCTGCATGAGGGCCAGCGAGCCAGCACCTCTCTCAGGCCGTGTCCTCTGCGAAACCGCAGAGGGTGGGCGCGGAGGGCCGGCGCGTGTCACCGTGCTGCGGGGGTCCTCAGGGCACTGCGGTGCTGTGTCCCCGCCACTCATGAGGCGCCGTCCCCCCCCACCAGCGTAGAGCTGCCAAACACTCGCCTCCCCACGCTGCCTCCCCCTCCAGAAGCAGAGGCGAGGGGCACAGGGCCCAGTAGGGGCAGAGTGGTGGTCGCTGAGGTCCCAGTGGCCTGCTGTGAGTGCGGGAAGCAGAGACAGGGCGTCTGTCACCCTGGGAGGCCCTCTACAGCTGCTCAGCACATAGGACTGAGGTTAGGGGTTCTGGCGAGCCCCCCTCTGCTGATGCCGCACCCTCCCATCATCCACCTGCCCCCTCCCCCCCAGGAGAGAAGCACGTCTGACCTCGCCCGTCCTGAACCCGGCCCGGGTACAACTGTCTCCTCTTTTGTCCCCAGCGCGTCGCCCTGCATAGCGCTGGGCAGGAGACCGCAGGGGGCCAGCCCTCCCCGCACTCCCAGAGCATTCCGGGGGCGGAGACGGAGCGCTCCCACGCTTTTTAATTTAAGAACCCCGGGCGAGCAGCGCGGGGGTGACGAATGGCAGCGGCTGCACCGCTGTCGGCATTCTGAGGTCAGAATGTGGTCGGAGCCAGAAGCCCGGGGATGAAGTATAGCGTTAAAAATAATAAAGACTTAAAATATGTAGCCTCCGAAGTCAGCGGAGCAGAGCTAACAGCCCCACATAAAGCAGCTTAGTGTGGGATGAGCCTGTGTCTGCGCAGGGGAGCGGGGCTCACAGCCGCGATAAATCTCTCTGCAGCCTCTCTCTGCAGCCGCTGCAGGGCCAGGGCGGCAGGGGCGAGGCAGGGAGAGGAGGGCCGGTGTGGGGCAGGGTGCGTGCGTGGGTGTGAGCGTGTGCCTCTGCGTGTGTCGGAGAGAGCACTGGAGACAGAGAGAGGGACAGAGAGAGAGAGAGAGAGAGAGAGAGAGAGAGAGAGAGAGAGAGACAGGAAGGAGGGAGGACAAAGGAAGAGAGAGGCAGAAAGACAGGGCGGGCGGGAGGAGGGCGAGAGGGAGGAGCAGCCCGGGATGCGGCAGGGCTGGGGAGGGAGGGCACGCAGGCCCGGGCTGATCTGATGGGGAGTGAAAGTGTTCATTTCTCTCTTACATAACCCGAAATGGCAGCTCTAGCACCCGATTTCAGCCTGTGCATTTATCTTTTAAATTGCATTTCGCTATAAATCAAGATTCCACATGGTGCGTTTTTTTTTTCTCCGTGTCTGCAACCTCCAGCGAGTCTCTCTCTCTCTCTCTCTCTCTCTGCACTTGTCTCCTCCTCTTCCCCACTCCCCTCGCCTTTCACAGTCTCTTAGTTCATGGATCACATCCAGCCGGCCCCCTTCTCTCCAGCGCCGGCTATAAATACCCGTTCAGGTGACAACTCGCTTCTTTAGGGGTAGAAATCTATCTTCCATTCCACAAACATGTATTAAACACCTGTTATGCATCAGTCTGTATGATGTTAGGTGCTGTGCGTGTGTGTGTGTGTGCGTGTGTGTGTGTGTGCGTGTGTGTGTGTGTGTGTGTGAGAGAGAGAGAGAGCGAGAGCGAGAGCGAGAGCGAGAGAGAGAGAGAGAGAGAGAGGGCACTAGGAAACAGAAACGGGTCTTAAACGTGGTGTTTCTCGGCCTAACGGGGTGACGGAGAGCGGGGAGAGGGGTTACGGCAGGAAGTGTACATAGTGACTATAAAAGTGTGTGAACAGAGCAATCGTAGCAAAGGTTTGAATCGAAGACGTGCAGGGGAAAGGGGGTTCGTGGGTCCTGGAGGTCGGGGGGAAGCTGCACAGCGTAGTGCGGCTTCCTCGTCACCTCGGGTGGTGACATGGAGGCTGGCCACGTCCTAGGCGCCCCGGGCAGGTTTCGCGGGGGACGGTCATCCATTGGTGCCGCTCCAGCGCTCCTGATGACGGCTCGTCAAGTCCATCTACTCATTCATTGGTGATTCAAGTGAATTCATAAAAGAACAGCGTTTTAGCTTTCAGATTCTCAGCGGGGCAAGGGTTAGAGTGCAGCCTTCATGGCAATTAACTCAGGAAAATAAAGCGCGCTGCCTCCAAGGAGACGCCCCACGCGGGTCTCCCACGCACCCCTGCTGCGGCCCCGCCACCCCCTTGCTGAGCAAGCGGTGCTGGCGCCGGGCGGGGCTGCGGCTCCTGAAGGTCAGGACCGGGGACAGCGCCGGGCGCGGGGCCGCTGTCCAGAGCCCGGTGCTGAAATCTCGCCGCCTCTCCCCAGCCGTCCCGTGTATTTCTGTTTCCTCATCTGAACCCGGGGGTTATACAAGCGCCTTCCTGACAGGCTTGCTGTGAGGATGACGTGGGGTGACATGACGGATGCGCACTCGGGAGCGAACCCCGTGACTGGGCTCGGGGAGCGCAGCTACCGTGCCCTTAGGACCCCTTCCGGTGCGACCCCCGCTGTTGTACCGCGGATGGATCACCCCGCCCGTGTCCGTCCCCGGGGCGAACCGCGTGCCTGCAATTTGAAGCTCCCTGCAGGCAGAAAGGAGACACGCCGAGTTCTCGGCTGCACGTCCTCCGTCTTTTTGATGAGACATGTTTAAAGCTTTCTGATGAGGATGATGAAAGCGTCACGGAGCTTTCAAGCTAAGAGAAGGACGCAGCTCATCAATGCAAGCGTTCCTTTCTCACATGTGAAGAAACAGGGGGGCAGAGAGGCTTCACGATCGGCCCCCGTCACCCCCGAGCTTCCGACGCCTGCCCGGGGCAGGCTCCCGGCACAGGACTGCCAGACGGCGGGCGGACGGACGTGAGGACGAGCGCGTGGCGCCTTTGATTTATTGTGGAGGATGCTAGTCTAGCCTGCAACTTGGCGAAGGGCTTTAAAAGAGAAAACCCAGACGAGGTTTATAGGGAGGGTCATGCGACGTTCAAAGACTTATTTGCAGGAAAGCGGGCATATCAGAGGGGCCGGAACCAAGAGATTCCTGGGGTGGGGGTGGATGTTACAGGATGATCTGTGTCCCCAGAATTTGCATTCTCAGTCCTGACCCCCAGGACTTCAGAATGTGACTGTGTTTGGAGATGGGACTTTGAATAAATACTGAGTTAATATGAGGTTGTCAGGGCGGCTTCGTCCAGCATGGCTGTCGCCTTTGCGAGGACAGGAAGTTCGGGGCCAGAGAATCAGCAGGGGTACACAGAGGGACCCCACGTAGGGACACAGGGAAGACAGCCATCTACACACACAGAGGGACACCCCATGTGGGGACACGGGGAGGACAGACGTCTACACACCAAGGAGAGGAGCCCCGGGAGAGACCAGCCCTACGAAGCCCCAGGGTCAGACCTGGGGTTCCAGCCCTGGGACAGTAAACGCCTGTTGTGTGATCCCCCGTCTGTGGCCTCCGCTGTGGCAGCCTGAGCTGCTGGCCGTGCTGGAGAAAGACAAGCAGGCGAGGTGGTGAGCACCGCACCCCCATTCCCCCCACATGTCAAGGGCCCCACTGCACAGCCTGTGTCACCTCAGCCAGCCCTCCACCGTCCGACAGGTGACAGCTCACGATTTATTTTTGACGCAGTAAACAGGAGAGGCAAGACAGCGGCTCCGAGCAGGAGAACGCCCCCTGTGAGCACCCGGCAGGCTCGCTCGCTCCTGAGGGCCCCGGGTGACGCCCTGGCCGGGAGCAGGCACCAGCAGCCGGGCCCTGGGGGCGATGGGGAAGGGCGGGTGGCACTGGTGTGACAGGGGTGCCGTCAAGGTCAGAGGTTTGAGATGGTGGACGAGCCCGTGCGTGGGGCCTGGAGGAGCAGAGCTTCTGGGGGTGTCTAAGTGACCGCCTCTGGCCTGTCCTCCCTGTCCCCCCACCTCGGTGCAGCCCCACAGGCCCCAGGCTGCCGTTCTGCTCCTCTGGCTTCCTGTCCTCGGTCCCTGATTGGGAAGGAGCCACCTGCTGGCAGGGCAGCCGCCCAGGCCCGCTCCACCCCCCCCCCCCCGAGATCAAGGAGCAGCCCCCCTGCAGCCGCCGGGGCTTCCGCTGAGGGGATGAGATGCCAGCCGCGCCAGGTGCTGGGGCTCGGGGCGGCACTTTGCACAGGGGGAGCCGAGAAGCTTCAGACGCCTGAGGTGGCGGCGATGTCTGTGCGCGGAGGAGAAAATAGCAATGCCTCACTCGCCGCCCCCCACGTGCCCCCGGAATCCAGGGCAGTGCAGGTGAATTTGCTGTCAAGGTGACATTGGCTGAGAGCAGAGAAATGGCACTAATTCGTTTCAAGGCTGGACAGAGCGCGGGGGAAGCTGAAAGGCAGATCAAAGCCCACCCCAGCCCGTCCCCTGCGGAGGGGGCGGCGGGCTCCAGGCCAGCGCGCCCGGCCTGGCCGGGGCCCCTCCCCCACCTCCCCTGCGGGTGCTCAGGCGCTGGTTCTGGGGGGCGACCGCCTTTCTAACAAGCTCCCCCATGCCAGGTGACAGGCAGGTCACCTTCGCTCAGGGGGCCTGTTCCCTGCAGGCTCCAGCCTCTGCCGAGGCCGGTGAGTGTGGCAGCGAGGTCGCGGGGACGGGCCGCGTCTCCGTGTGACCCCCTGGTGCGCGGCCTCCATCCGGGCGCCAGACCCTGGAAGGCAGGACTCCTGTGCTGCTTCTGGGGACGGCCCTTCCACGGGCCGCTGCTGGTGTCCCCGGGCCTCCAGGGGACGGCTCCTGCCAGTCTGGCCTCTGAGATGTCCCTGCACCCCGGCTGCTCCCGCTCACAGTGCCGCAGGGACCGCCGGACGGAGCCGGACCGAGCTGGACGCAGGCCTTCGGACTCGGCTGCTTCCCCAGCGAGCCGCCCGCGTGAGCGGCTCTGTCCTCAGGGAATCGCAGCCGGCTGGCCGCGGGCCCTGGCGGTGCACCCTCCGGACTGGGTTCTGGGTGCAGGCCTCGGATGGGGACTGCTGGGAGGGTGGGGGAGCCCTCCCGCCTTCCACCGGCATCGACCAGGAGGGACGGGACACGGCTCGGTGCGGTAGCTGTCACTCCGGAAGCCTCTTGAGCAAGAAGCAGGATGAAGAGCGTGTGTTTTAATTAAAGTCTCAGAACAGACAAAGCCGGTCAGGGGCCCGACCCCTCCATGCCGACAGCTCCCACAAAGGAAGGCCGGGGGGTCTGTAGACCCCGGGGGGAGGGGTAAGGAGGAGGACGGGTGGCAGGGGGAGGAGCGGCCGCCCCAGACCTGCCGGGCCAGGCCTGGCTGCCCTCTCTGGCCCGGCCCGCTGACCCTGCCAGCCCAGGGCAAGGGAGAGCGTGTCTGAGGGCGCAGTGTTCTCAGGGACACGAGAGCCACCGGCGTCCTGTCTGGCTGTGCCCCGCGCCCACACAGAGTTGCAGACTCTCCGCCGCAGTGTTCTCGTCCACGCGATGGGGGCGCCGTCTCCCCGCCCCCCGCGTGTGACTGTCGGGGTCACACGAGATGAGACTCAGAGACCCATGGTCTGCATGACATTCGCGGCGACAGTACGAGCCGCCCCGGGCTGGCTGAGCCCCCCGCGGAGACACAGGACGTGGCTTCTGAGGCCTGGGAGGGCGCCCCGCACGGCACCCCTGCGGCTGGCGGGGGGCAGGCGACGGCAGCGCGCAGGGTCACCGGCCACAGCTCGTGCAGCACCTCCGCGTCACAGATGGGGCGAGACCAGGGCGGGGAGAGGCCGGTCCAGGGCCGGGCTGGGGCGGCTCCCGCCGCGGGCTGTTCCCTGTGTCCTGCCAGCGAGCGCATGTGCGGGGGACAGTCTGCCAGGGCGTGCGCATGCGGGGACCGACCGCCTGCCCGGGAGCGCGCGTGCGGGGGACGCACGGCCTCCTGGGGCGCGTGCATGCGGGGACCGACCGCCTGCCCGGGGGCGCGCATGCGGGGGCGGACGGCCTGCTGGGAGCGCGCACCCCCGCACAGGGCGCGCCGCCTCCCCGGCACCCTCCCGGGCAGTCTGTCTTTGTGGAGAACCAGGTCCCGACGTTAATAGCAGTGACTATTTTTAAACAGACACACGCTGTAGGCACCACATCCAGGAAAAGCCGAGGCAGTAACGTGGCCGGGGACAGCGGGGTGACTCTCGGAGGGATGACCACTCCCAACCTCCCAACCCGGCGCGGGGACAGAGCAGGAAGCCGGAAGCCAGGGCCCACGTTTGCCTGTCACCTGCAGAGCTGGGCCCTCTCCCTCCCCTCCCCCGGGCGGGGGACGCTGATGGGTGCCACCTCCGGCTGGGCAGGCGTCCTGTTTGTGTCCACGTCTGGCTCAGAGGGCAGTCACTTCACGTGTGACCAGCCGACGCGTCCAGACGGTGCTAATTTTTAATAACCAAGGGACAGCGGACCCAGAGCTGACCGGCGACCAGGCGGCCTAGGGATCCCCCTTGAGCCCACGGCGAGAGCCTCGGCGGGAGCACCCAGGATTCCTTTGTCACCGGTCTCCCCGTGGGGGCTTCTGGGGTCTCCCCAGGATGGCGTTTGGCCCCCCGAGTTCTCCCACTCCGGCCGACTTTCCCTGCACCCAGACTGACTAAGAGGTCGGGGAGGGGGGGCCTGGCCTGACCACAGGGTGTCACGGCTGGTGGGACCGTCACTCGCGCCACAGGGCAGGGCTGGCCCCGCCCACGCCTCAGCGCCGAGCGCTCACGCCCTTCGCTCTCTGGTGGCCTCGGACCTTCCCGCTGGAACCACGTCCGGGGAGCTGAGCCGTCCCAAGGCCTGAGTGGCCGAGAGCTGCTGGTGTCCCCTGCCCCCCGGCCGCTGTCCTTGCAAAGGCGGCGTGGTGGGCGGGTCCGAGCCCTGGGCGCGGAGGGCAGAGTGCCGGGAATCCGGCCGCGGTGGTTCCCGCGGCCTCCTGCCGGGTCCGCAGCCTCCGAGTGGATCATTGATCTTTTGAAAGACGTGACAGCGTCCGCACAGTGGAATATGCCCATTAAAATGAATCGATAGGATATAGATTCAAACGAGAACCGAGCTGAGCATGAATTATTCTCTTCGGAGAAGCGTCCGCGCGGGGAGTGAAACGGCGCCATCCGCAAAGTTGGAGGAGCCCCCCGCCCCCCGAGTTCCAGCACCGCCGCCGGCAGCCGGGTGCTGGAGGCTCTAACGTGGCCCCCCAGGAAACGGGCAGCACCGCCCCTGCCATGGGGCTGCCCGAGATAATGCCAGCGAGGCGCCCCCACCTGTGCAGACAGAGCCGGGTGAATACGCTTCCTGGCTCAGCCCCCAGGCTCAGCCCTCAGCCTCCGGGGGGCCGGAGGCGAGCCCCGCATTGCAAGTGGGAAGGGACGGGCAGTGGTGTGAGGGGGGCCGCCTGGGGCCCACCGCCGGCTGGAGGACCGGGGAGGGGCTGGCCGCGCTGACCCTGCATCCTCCATGTGTCCCCGACTGGTTCTGTGACTATCTAGCCATTGAAGTTTGTATGTGAGTGTGTAGGCATGTATGCACACGCGCATCCACGCGTCCATGCACACACATGGTCGTGTACAATATACCCATGCCTGTGTATGAGAGCGTGTGTGTCTGTGCACGTGTGCACACACGTTCATGTGCTCATGTGCCCGTGCCTGTGTGTGCATGTGTGCATACACGTACAAGCATGCGTGAATGCGTGTATGCGTGTGCACACATGCGCGTGTACACACGTTTATGTGCACGCGTGCCCGTGCCTGTGTGTGCATGTGTGCACACGTGCAGGCATGCGTGAATGTGTGTATGCATGTGCACACATTTGCGCGTGTACACACGTTTATGTGCACGCGTGCCCGTGCCTGTGTGTGCATGTGTGCATACACGTACAAGTATGCGTGAATGTGTGTATGCGTGTGCACACATATGTGTGTGCACACACGTTTATGTGCACGCGTGCTCGCGCCTGTGTGTGCATGTGTGCATACACGTACAAGCATGCGTGAATGTGTGTATGTGTGTGCACACATAAGCGTGTGCACACACGTTTATGTGCACGCGTGCCCGTGCCTGTGTGTGCATGTGTGCATACACATACAAGTATGCGTGAATGCGTGTATGCGTGTGCACACATATGCATGTGCACACACGTTTATGTGCCCGTGTGCCCGTGCCTGTGTGTGCCTGTGTGCACACGTGCAGACATGCGTGAATGTGTGTATGTGCATGTGTGCCTGTGCCTGTGTGTGCACATGTGCACACGTGCAGGCATGTGTGACTGCGTGTATGCGTGTGCACAGATTTGCGTGTGCACACACGTGTCTCTGTCACGTCGTCACCCCTTTGTTTCTCTCTCCTACTGGCCTGACCTTGACATCTGCCATGAAAATTCCCCATGTGCACCCCTCGCCCGGGGGTCACGCCCTCGGCTGCGCCCGCTGGGTGCTCCACCTGACGACACCCCCCTCGCGGCCCCTGGGGCCCCGCCCTCACTCAGACCCGTCGCTCACAGCCGCTGGTGTAACTGTGCTTATCCGACCCCCCGAGTGCAGAGCGGGTCTCAAGGCGGGGTCCGGGCTGAGCTGTTTCTGCAGGGACAGCAGTTACTGCGCTATCCGGGGCACAGCAGCCTCATATAACGAATAAAATAACGGATAAATGGAGTTAATGAAATTGCCGTATAAATAATACATGGGCGGAAGAACAATGCTGGCAAAGTGTTAAGTGAAGGGTGCGTACGTCATCAACTCAAAGAAATGATCGCTGCGAGCACCGGGTGTCACGGGGGGCGTGACACGGCCCCTTGTCAGATCGGGACACTCGGGCATCCGTGTCACGCACGAGCCACCCGGTGGCTTCTGTCGTGCGCTAGACTCCGCCCAGAATCCTTGAGGTGTCATGTGTCCTGGGCCCCAGCGCCGGTCCCCTCGCGCTGGGAAGCCGTCCGTGCTTTCAGCAAAGAACGTCGCGAGGTGTGCGCGTGTGCACGCGAGCCTGGCCGCTCCGTGGGCGGGGTAGGGTGGACGAGGACCCGGAGGAAACGTGGCAGGAAGGCCCGGCCCCAGGGGCGCCCCTGGCACCTCCGTCCGACGTCTCGCCTCGCTCACTCGCTCCGCCTGGGATACGAGACTTTCGGCTTGAAAACTTTAAGACTTTTTGGGGAGGAAAAGAGGGGGGTGGTGAGCAGAACCGAGAAAGGCCAGATCGCCTGGAATCCAGGAGCGCTGGTCATGTGACCATAGAGGCTAGGAGCTGGGGTGAGAACACGCGTCAAAACACACACGCACGCACACACACATGCTCATGCACACACATGTACACGCACACACGCTCGCACACACATGCTCATGCACACACATGTACACACATGCAGATGCTCACACATGCATGCACACACGCGCGCACACACATGTGCACACGCGCACGCGCGCACACACACACTATGTACAATACGTATGTGGTCACTTCTGTGACTGCGTAGTTAATGCATACGTAAATGCACACATAACACACTTACATACGAGTGTGCAAATACAGATGTGCATCTTTGCACACGCATTGCAATCCCTCAGTCCTTTAGCGTCAGACTAGATGAGGCCACGCGGAGGATAAAATAACGCTGTTTCTGACGAGGTCTGTTCTCTCTGAGCGTCCCTGCCCCCGTGAGAGGCAGCCCCAGGCCCGAGGGCCGCTGGGCCCCAAGGGCCGGGTGGCACTCGGCCCCGTGACAGAAACCACCTTCACTTCCTGAGATAAGCCAGGCGCGAACGCCGGCAGCAAGGTGTCCTCATCCGTGAGCTTCATGGAGAGTCAGCAGTTTCCCAGGTGTGGGGGGGACACGTCCGCTCCGACACCGGGAGCCCCCGCATTCCCTGCCCCCCGGCAGGCCCGTGGGGTCATCGCGTCTTCTAGGTTCTGCTTTGGGTCGAAGGTCGCAGATGTTGACCGCGGCCTCGTTGCTTCGCAGTGAGGACCCTGAGGCCCGAGAGGGGACGCGCCCCCCGTCGCACAGGTCGCTGGGTTTCCCTGGAGCCCGCACCCCGGGTCCTGCTCCCCGAACTGTCTCCCTGCGCCCCCACGGCAGTCGGCAGTGTGGGGAGTAAAGAGTGGACACGTGGTTGCTTAGACGCCGCGTAAGGACAAACAGTCTGACCAGCCAGCGAAGAAGCGAACGCAAACGTCGCTTTACACGGAACAGACCCCCGTGGCAGTTCTGGGCACGTCACCGCTTTGTGAATGAGCTTGTCGATCGGCCCTTCCCTGGGGACAGCCAGCGGGCAGGGCCCCCACGTCCTCGACTTGAAATTCCTTGGCTTCTTCCTTTTTGTCAGAGAACTCACAATTTATTATTAAAACGTCGAAACCCCCAAGCAGAACTGTGAGCTCCGGGTCCACGTGGTGGCAGAGGCCTGCGTGGGAGGTTGCAGGGCGTGTGCGTGTGCATGTGTGCATGTGTGTGTGCGCACGTGTGCATACATGTGCATGGGGGCATGTGTGTGCGCGTGTGTGCATGTGTGCGTGCATGTGCGTGTATGAGCGTGTGTGTGCATGCACGTGCATGGGTGCATGTGTGTGCATGTGCGTGTGCGCGTGCGTGCACACGCCTGCGTACTCGGGCTGCCTGCGTCTAAGGGAGTTTCTTCTCGGGGAGCTAATGCATAGCTTTTATCAGATTTTCAGGCAGTGCGCCCCGTGTTTAAGGCAAGGCAGAGCGTGGAAGCTTCAGGCCGGGGGGTTCCAGCTGGAGTAGTGTCGTTTGACAGTGACGAACAGGCTGAGCTCGACTCCAGGCTACGGGAACGCAGAGGCACACGTGAACGGCGTGCTAGGCCGTCTGCACGTTTACAGTCAGCCCGAGAAGAGCCCCCGGGTGCGGGGGCTGAGAGGCCCGTGTCACCCTCCTGGCTCACGTGGGTCGTGGTGCTCACAGCACTGGGTCTCGGCGCCCCCCGCCCACCGCCTGCTCGGGCCTTGGCTGTCAGAACGGCTGCCCGAGGCCGGGGCCCGCTTTGCCTCCTGTCCCCGTGGGGGAGACTTTCCTGCTACCTGTCCCTTTCTTCAGGGGCCACGCTGCTGCTCTAGGTCGGTGTTACGTGTCCCCGTGGCCAAGGGGTGCCGGGGGAGCTGGAGACCTCTCTCTGGGTGCGTCCGCGGGGTTTCGGGGCAGGGGAGCGTTAGATCCCACGGACTCCCCCGTGCGGGCACCGTCCGGCCTGCTGAGGGCCTGGGGGAAGCGACACGCGGGCAGGGCGAGCTCGCTCGCGTGCGGGTGGGGCCGTCACCCGCTCCTGCCCGGGGACGTCAGCACTCCCGGGCCTCAGGCCTGCAGACTCCGACTGGCACGGCCACTGCTGGCTCCCCGGGACCTCAGACCTCGGGTGTCGGCTGCAGTCACACCACTGGCCGCCCTTGGTCTCCAGCCTGCATGGGGCAGATCACGGTGCGTCTCAGCCCCCGTGATGCGTTCCTGTAGCAGTCTGTCTGTCTGTCTGTCTATCATCTATCTATCATCTATCTATCTATCTATCTATCTATCTATCTATCTATCTATCTATCTATCTATCTATCATCTATCTATCAATCTATCATCCATTTATCCATCCGCCCACCCACGCTAAGGCTCCGTGTCTCTAGAGAGCCCTGGCTAACGCGTGTCCTGTAAGTCCGCCCCGGCTCTCCCCTCCGGGGCTGGGTGGAGACACCTAGTGATGTGTCTTCCTTATGACAAGCGTCACTGCTCCCTCCCCCAGGCTCTCCTCCTCCGTCCCCTCCCTCCTTCCCAAACGCGGTGCTTCCCGGCCACCCACGGTGCCTCACAGGACGAGGACAAACCTGTGAGCCTCAGCCGGCCCTGAGGAACCAGGGGCCACCTCTTCTTCTCTTCCCAGCGCTGCACCCTCCTTAAAACATCTTTGAGACACCCCAGTAACGTATCTGGCACTTAGATCACACAGAAGGCTCAGAGCCAATAAAAAATTATTTTTTTCACATGCTCTCCTTAAACCACGAATTTTCTCATATGCCTCCAATGTCCAGTTATTTTTATGGACAAAAATACAACATTTTCTGTTTGTCCGTAATCGATTTAGTTATTTGGGATCTGGGGCCTTCCATGACAAGTCCCCAGGGGCACCTGATGGGAGGGGTTCCGGAGACGCTTGACAGGTGCGGTGGTGTACTCCGGTGGGGGCTCCCGTTGCCACGAATTTGACTACTCTTTATGTCGTATGTCTAGATTTGATCCAATTATTGTTTTTTTTTCTTTTTTTCTTTTTTTTAAACTGGCTTTCATTCCCCCACTGGCCACCGCACACCTGGCTGTGCATGGGATGGATTTGAGTGTGAGGCTGGCTAGACTGGGGGAGAGAGACAAATGTCCCTCGGTCTTGTGACCCCCTTCCGAGAGCGTCACTCCCGCACTCCTGTTCCCACCCCCTTTGCGTTTCTCTTTCTTTCTTCCCTGTCTCCCAGCTGCCAGCCTCCCGCGAGAAGCCGCGTCGGGACCCTGGGCCTGAGTGCGGGCGCGAGCGCGTCCTGAGTCGTCCTGCCCCATCCAGAACCCACCGGGTCCTCACTCACCGCGGAGCAGGGAGGGCGCTGCCTCCCGCACTGATGCCTGGGAAATAACGGTTTTAGGGGGCCGGCCGACACGGTGATTGTAGGGTGCTAGCAAACGGGACGATTTTAGAGTGTGTCAGCCAGAGCGACATAAAGCTGCCACCTTATTTAAATAGTTACATTTCATAACAGGAAATTGAAGTTTCCTAGTAGCTTGGAAGTGGTGGCCTTTATCTGAGGTCATCGTTTCGTGTTTCCTGTGGCTGTGGTCCCATAACATGCCCCTAAGCTCCCAATGTAACGTGTACGCAACCATCTCCTGAGACAGGTGCACATGAATATTTCCTATAAGTTTAAATAACATTTTGTAGTCATGTGTTTTTCGCATCGCTTTACCAGGAAAGGATCCCAAAGACACCTTAAATAATAATAACAACATATGAATGATAATAAGAAGAAAAACAACTACGAAGTTATTAGCTATTTTGTTCACGTATGAGAAATGGAGTATTTGCCACATGCTGATGAATCCCTTAAGTCATCATTTTCTGGGCATGAAAAGTAATTTATGAACGAATGAGCTGACAGCGTGTCCTTCTCAGTCACACCTCACGCCACTTATGTCACGGTACAATCTACCTGCCTTTCGCGTCACCCATACTCGGAAAAGGCCATGGACGGGGGCCCAGGCTGCCTCCCCCATGGCGGGTGATGCCTCCTCTGTCTCCCTGCTGGTATTTTGGGGCGTCACGTACACATGTGGCTTCGACCCCCTCGTTGTGTCTCCGTGTGTTTGTGTGGCCTCGGCATGAAGGGGATGTCAGGAGGAGGGAAAGAGTGACATCTTTACATCACACGTGTGTGAACAGTCCCCACCCAGGCTCAGGCTGATATGCTCAGTGCGTTAAAACCACACCGCGGTGCAGACACCCTGTGTTCCGAAGATCAGAACCTTTCTGCAGGTGAACGATTAGAATTGAGACCTCCCCCCAGCAAGCTTAGTGGTTACACAATCACATCCGCACCACTCAATCAAATTCCTATATCCTAACCATAACCTGTAGAAAATAAAATTGAAAATAGCATCAAAACACATGGAACATATAAAAAAAAGGCAAACACAAGCATGCAAGACCTGTAGGCTGAAAACGGAGACACTGCCGAGAGAAATTTAAAGAATTAAATGCATCGGGAAAGATCTTATGCTCATAGCTTGGAAAAATCAGTATCATATTATTTCAAAATTTCTCACACTGATCGGTAAATATAATGCAATTACAATAAAAAAAACAGAATTTTTTTTTTTGGGGGGTGGCAGATATCAGAAAACAGTTTCTAAAATTCACGTGGAAATGCAAATGGCCAAGGCAATCTGGAAAGACAAAGATGGCGACCGGAGGGCTTGAGCTACCAGACCCTAGACTGTCTACGGAGCTGTCGTAACGAGGACAGATGATGGGGGCAGAGAAATAAACTGATAGAACAAAGTAGGGCACAGAATCCGACCCACGCATAGAGTCACCTGATTCAGAAAGAATGTGACACCACAGTGTAGTGGGCAGAAAAGAGTCTTCTTGATGAATCCTGCTTGGTCAATCGGGTATGTACGTAGAAAAATTAATCTTCACCCCCACCTTGTCAATTCACAAAAACGAATTCTTATGCACTGCGTATCTAAAGTGAACTATTAAAAAAATAATTCTCTTAGAGGAACATAAAAGGTCATCTTTATGACCTGAGACAGGCAAAGATTTCTTAAATAGGACAAAAGCCTGCAAATAAGATAGTGATATAATCAACTATAATGAGATTAAGTACCGCCGTTGATCGAAATATTCCATTACGAGGAAGACAGACGAACTAGGGAAGGAGAGGTCCTTGTGACATGTCCACCCGAAAAAGGACTCGCCCCAGAAGGTGTCAAGCCCTTGAACACATCACCAGGAGAAGAACGAGAAAAGCCAGTGGAAAACGGACGAGCTAACTCAACGGACACCTCGCGAAGGCACAGCGGAATCGCGGGCGCGTGTGTCAAGGGCGCACGGCGTCATCTGTCACCAGGAACAGGCAAACTAACCTTGCAACTGATGACCATCAAAGAGCTAGAATGAAGAAAGGCCTCCCGCGCCAAGCTGCCCAGAGGTGAGCGCCCAGACTCGCGTGCGTTTCTGGGGAGGGTGGTAAGAATTGGCACAACCGTGGACAACGACCGGGCCATAGAATTAATGTCACCCGCAGCGGAGCACACGCTCACGGCCGAGCGCGAGTGGACACGAGAGCCCGCGGGCTGGGTGGGACCGGCCGCGAACTCCGGGGACCGGCCAGACAGGTCTGTGGTGCGAGGGTCGGGACAGGGGCCACGCTGGGAGGTGGGTGTCACCGCGACGGGACGCAGGGGTGGCTTCGGGGACGCTGGTCCTCCCCGGGTCCTTGAGGAAGGCTCTTGCTAGCAGAGGTGCATTCTGTTTGTGAACATTCATTGTGCCCTGAGCTGTGTGACCGTGATGTCACACTTTCACCAGTGGATGTTACACGTCAGTAAAAAAATCCCCCAAATTTAAGTCTCTTTATACAACACAGTGTAACTCGATCAAATGCATGATTCTTCCCAAATTGTATTTCTGACGCTGAGTCTGGTGGCCGACTGGAGCTCGGTGTCCTCGGTCTCGTGTGAAGAAAATGTACAGTTGTCTCACTTTGCTATTAAAAGGAAGCCAACCCCACTTACCGGCCGCACACGATGGAGAGCATGGGTGGGTTGAATACCACAGCGGTGCTGAGGTGACAAGACACTGTCACCCCTGTGGCAGGCCGCACACTGCCCGAGGACGCTGACATCTGTCATTTTCTGTTAGAGTATTGCTCTTCAATGCCCTCAGTGCAAAGCAATAGATTGAATCTGGCTGAACAAAGGATGTGATTCCAGTCCCCGGGAGGGGACTTAAATTCGAGCGCTAAGTGACACAGCCAGAACATGGCCACACCTGGACCGTCCTCCTGAACCCCGTCACACCTGGAGGGTCCTCCTGCTGAACCCTGTCACACCTGGATGGCCCTTCTGCTGACGCTGTCGCACCTGGACGGCCCTCCTGCTGAACCCTGTCACACCTGGAGGGTCCTCCTGATGAACACGGTCACACCTGGACGGCCCTCCCGCTGAACGCTGTCACACCTGGTAAAGCCCAGGGCCCACAGCGAGGACGATGCTTCACGAATCTTCTGGAAAGAAAGGTCTGAGCTTGATGCGCGTCAGAACATCAGTGTTATCTAGTTTGATTACTAGTAGGTTTCCTTAAACTTCCCTTTTCGGAGTTCTAGCACAATATCAAAGCGTTAACAGAGTTAATAAGCGTTAACGCTGTTAATAATCTACGATCTGCTCACCTTGACATAGTTGGTT
Organism: Macroglossus sobrinus; assembly: GCA_004027375.1. Classification (NCBI taxonomy): domain Eukaryota; kingdom Metazoa; phylum Chordata; class Mammalia; order Chiroptera; family Pteropodidae; genus Macroglossus; species Macroglossus sobrinus. The sequence goes on along the minus strand of PVKZ01004546.1, from coordinate 38,527 downwards.
TTATTTCTGTTTCTTTCTAATATTTTATTGGATTGGTACTTTTTAAATGTAGATTAATAATGATACACATACAATTTTATTTTGTTTCATTATCTTTACGCGGCTATATTTATTCTCCTTTCCATGCACACAAGTTAATGCTCACGCTATGCTATGCTTTCTTTCCCATAGCTCTGTAGTCATTGTTTATTGCTGGATTTTGAGGTAGCTTCTCGAGCTTTGCCATCTAACTAACGGCATAATGAACATCTCCAGGTAGTATAGTATTTCGATTTGTTTTAATTATGTCCTCAAAATGAATGTACAAGAATTAGAGTTCAAGTAAGAAGCAGTCAATGCTCGCTAATGTAATTATTACACAGAGCCTGGATGTTAAGACCTCGACTGGTGAGAGTCCACACCCGTAACAATTGCCTTGGAAACTTGCTTAAAAATACAGGTCCCTTCCTACCTGGAGATGCGCTGATACAGGATGACCGATGGGGTGTAGAAATCCAAATTTCAGCCACCGCCTCAGGTGATTCTGACGTAGCTGTTTATCAAAAGCAAAGCCGGGAATGAGTGGAAACGCAGGCGTGAGGATGGCTGGAAGGACACAGCTTTGCCCGGCCTCGATCTGCGCCTCGATCCCATTCTCAAGGTCGTGTCGCTGAGATCCTGGTGGACACGACATCGGGAGGGATCACGTTTTGGTATTTTTTTCATGCTTTTGAATGTTCTTATCAAATGCATTTTTATTTTACGATGTAATCGAATTTATTTAAAATGTTAATTTATTGAAACATAGACGGCTGAGAACATTTGAAAGAGCAGAGCGAGCCCACATCCGAACAAAGGATGAGGCAGCCCTCGCAGCGGGCTGCGGGTGTGTGCAGATGCACGCGCCCCATCAGGCGTGCACCGCGTGAGCCTTAGGGCCGTGTGTAGCTTTCCCAAAAAGGACACGTGAGAGGGTCACGCGTCCTTCATGTGCTTCTCGTTGTGCTTCTAGAACAACCTGCAAAATTGTGTTACTGCTGTGCAAATGACGGGTCTGTGACTCTTTCCTTCAGGCATTCTCATCCCCCAGCTTTTTTAGGAGAGAGGGAGAGAGGGAGAGAGGGAGAGAGGGAGAGGGAGAGGGAGAGGGAGAGGGAGAGGGAGAGGAGAGAGAGAGAGAGAGAGAGAGAGAGAGAGAGAGAGAGAGAGAGAGAATTTGACCAGCCAGGGAGGGGTGGCGTGCTCAGTCTGCGTGGCAGAGAAGCTAGACATTTGAAGCGTGATTTAAGAAGCGAGAGTGCTGGGGAAGGAAGGAGATAATGAAGGCTCCGGGCACCCTGGCTGGTGGCTCTGTGTCACACCCGCTGGCTGGTGGCTCTGTGTCACACCCGCACGGGAGGCTCTCTGGGCCCCAGTGGGAAACCTGAGAGGCTGGCAGACTGGTGGGTTTTTAAAACGCACCCTCAGGCCACACACAGCATGACCAGACAGTGGAAGCCTTATTGGCTTAAAATACCTCATCACTGGCAGAGAATTAAACAGAACGGGGACAAGAGAGACATGTAGGAAGCTGGGCTCAAAGAAATTAAGGACAGAAACTTCTGTGGATGATGCCGAGGAGAGGAAGGGAGGTCTTACCACCCACCCACGCACTGCCCAGGAAAGCAAAACAAGCCAATGACAAAACAACCCTCTGAGGAAAAAGCAAAATCCAGAGTTGCTAAAACGCGTGATCTACAATGTTCAATGTTCAACCCCAAATGATTCGACGTTAAAGAGACTATAAACCATACCGAGGAAAAGGTATCATCTTGGCGTGAACCTTGATATCAGGTTTAGCAGTAAACGACTTAGAAGTAACTTTTACAAATATGTTTCAATGATTAAAAGCAAATATAATGAAATAATTCCATGAAAATGGACTATTATTAGTGAACAGATAGGAGGTCTCAGTGGAGAAATGAAAATGATACAAAAGAACCAGATGGTGGTTCGAAAGCTGAAAAGTGCAATATCCGAAATAAACATTCAGTGTATGCATTTATTGGCAGCATTAAGATGGTGGAAGAATCAATTTTTAGAAGATAGATCAATAAAAATGATCCAATTTAAAGAATACACAGAGAAAAGATAAGTAAAAATACAGACAGACTCAGAGGGCTATCAAGTTTCCCAACGGATGGGTAATCGAACTTCCAAAATCAGAGAAAAAAAATGGAAATCAGAAAACCATATTTAGAGTAATGTCTGCTATGTCCCCAAATTTGACGAAAACATGGATTTACAAATCCATGAATCTCAAAGTGCCCCAAGAAAGACACACCCAAAGAGAAACACCCTTAGACATTGTGTTCAAACCAAAGGCAAAGAGAAATTCATGAAAGCAGTGAGGAGAAAATGATAATTCACATATGGAGAAACAATTATATCATTACTTGTTGGTTTCTCATGCCAAACAATAAAATCCAAAGAAATCAGAATGATGCTTAAGTTCCAAAAGTAAAAAAAAATGCTTTCTGTGTCTAATGACACTATTCTTTACAATTAAAAGCAAAAAAAAGAGAATATTTTTCATAAATAAGAATTTATGGAATTCATTACTATCAGACCTACACTATAAAACACTTTAAAATGAGCTTTTGAGACTGAAGGAAATGACAACAGACAAAACAGATCTATGAAAAAGGACACAAGAAATGATAAAAAAAAAAGTGAGTAGATCGAAATGGTGTGTTTCTTGGATCTTAAAAGAAAATGTTTTATTCTGGATGATGCGTAGGTCTCATCTTTGGGTATCTTGATGTTATGAAAAGACGTGACTGTCAAAGCGAACCCTCCATCGCCAGAACGGAGCTACAGATGCCGAAGGCGCATGTTTCAAACGTGCGTTGCGTGTCTACTTTTATGTTGTTTTAGTTTGAAACGTTCAAATGCTGGACGCGTCAAGTCTCGGCTGGGCGTCCGCACGTCGTGGCCAGCAGCTGGGTCACCGATGACTACACCTCAGGCTTCCTGTGGCGGTCAGAGGCGCGGCTGCCTTCCGTGAGGCCTTCGGCGTCGAGCGGCCAGATGACAGCGACTGGGGAGCAGTGGACAGGAGTCTGTTTGGGAGGGAACAGGGCCGAGCAGGACACCCCCGCCGGTGTGAGCTGGGCACGCCCCGCAGTGGCCGGGCCTGCGGTGTGGCCGGGCCCTTCGCGGCCTCCCGCCCCGTCCCGCGGCCACGTCGAGGCTGCTCCAGGCACCCCGGTGTGCCCTTGCCCGGGAGTCGGGGGCAGCTCCTAAGCCTCTAGGGCACTGAGACCCGCCCTGGGAGCCCGTAGACCCAGACGAGGGCTTCGGGTCTCCCCTGGGGGAAGCGCCCCACCTGGAAGGTGACGGAGGCGGCGGCGGGAAGGTTCCAGGTGGTGGCAGGCGGCGGGAGGCGGGAGGGATCACTCTTTAACAGCACAGAGATTCTAAGCACCCCCGGGATGGGCGAGGCGGGGGCGGTGCACCCGCCTCGCATCCCCAGGGGTCCCTCGGGTATCTTTTTGGCAGCAGGAGTGGGAGTGAACCCCTGAGGCTGCTGCGTTGCGTCGAGCTCCCACACTTCTCTGTTCCCCCTGGAAACGATGCGGGGAGCAGCCCGGCGGGAGCTGCAACAGCTGCTGAGCTCGGGGTGATACGGGGCCCTTCGTGTGCCAGGCGTGGCAGCCGCTTCCGAGCCCCGGCTGGCGTCCGGGTGCGAGGGCCCTGTCATCCGGGATCTGACGGGAGCACGTGAGTGCGTGCCATGCACCACGAGGCGTCACGTGGGGTTCTCCACGCAAGCCGGGCGCGGTGTGAACGGCGTTCTTACCGCTGACACGGTGCTCTGAGCGCGGAGGAGAGGGGACACTCGCTTTGGGCTGGGATGATCGGGGACACTTCCCAGATTGCTTTCTGGTTTGACCGCCCGAGTCGAGGTTTAGGCAGAGAGGCCCCGGGAGGGGTGATGACTTGGGGGAGCTTGAGCACGGGGTGGGAGGGACCCTCGAAGGAGCGGATGGAAGACGGGCACGTGTGTGGCCCGCGCAGGACTGGGCCTTCTCCCCGAAAGCAGCCGTGGCTCCAGGGTGTGCAAAGAAGGGGTGCGGGAACACGATTCTGGACACGCGGTGGGAAGGGGATTAGAGTGGGGCTCGGAAATAGAGAAATCGTTCGAGACCTGAGACGATACCAGAAAGAAAGTGCTAGCAATGGGCAACCAGGGCCGGAGAAGAGAGCTGGGAAGATGCTTTTTTTCTTTTAAAACCATTAGTAGGTCTCGGTGGCAGATTGAACCGGAGGATGACGTAGTGAGGACAAAAGAAGGGGGACCCTCTAACCGGGCCTGAACCCCGGAACCCAAGAGGCAAATAAGGAAATGAGGAGGGGGCCCCAAAAAGACCGACCTCGGAGGAATCAGGGAGCTGGCGTTAGCCGCTCCGAGGCTGAGGTTTGGAGTGAAGTAAGCAAATTGGATGTTACAGCAGGAAATTAAATATGAATGGGCAGCACTTCTAGGAAAAGACAGAGTGATCTTCAGACGTGATCGATACGGAAATCATAGTGAACCCAAGGGCGGCCGAGGCCTCGGAGAAGAGGCCCATTTAAAGGAGATGCCTCGTCCAGCACCTTGACGCCTGCACGGCTGTGCTGAGCACCCTTCGCTCGCGGTTTTGTCCTGTCCCCGCACCCGCCCTCTGGTCCGGGGTTGAGATGTCGCAGCCACGGACGCCCAGTCGAAGGGGCTCCGCTATTCACGGCTCGCCCTGGGCGCTTGGGGATTCTGTGCCCCGGATGTAAGCTCCAACCCCCTCCCCCGCCCCCGGCTCGTTCCTCCACCGGCTGATGCCTCCGCCTTAAGCACCTTTGACCTCGGGATGCGGAGGTTTTCAAAGGAGCAGTCGCCCCGTGATTTCCAACCGTGTGCCAGACACCGTGCCAGGCTCTGGGGACACACGAGAAAAAGCCGCGGCCTGCGCTCTCAGCTCGTCGGGGAGAGGCCGCCTGGGCGGTTATCCATTATGGAAACGTGCAAGGAGCTCAGGAGCAGAGGTGATCGATAACCGAGAGAGGATGGGGATAGAGATCAATACGTTTCTGTGGGAGGGTGGGCGACGGGGAGGGAGGGCTCCTCGCAGGGCGGGACATGGTCTGGGCATTAAAGGATGGGTGGCCGCGGGGACCAGGCCTTCCTGGGCGGCGGAAACACGTGGACAGAGCAGGAACCCGCAGGCGACGTCCGCGTCCGTCACTCACACACAGGTGTCTGCCCCGGCAGGTGTCTGCAGAGGCCGGCTCGTCCCTCCGCGTGGGAGTCTACGTCGTGTTTTGTGGTCACTCTGAGACCAGGGTGGCAAAAGCGTCCTGTGATGCGTCCGCTGGCAGGGACCTGGATTCCCATGACGGGCGGCTCCCAGCCTGTCACCCTCTGGATGCCTGAGAACCTCTGCCCTGTCCCCGCCCCCCCCCCGCCCACACACAGGGGCTCCCAGAAACCCCCTGGGTGTGTGACTCAGCTGAGCTGCGAACGGCGGAGGGTGGGGGGCTCAGCGTCATCCCCTGACTGCACGGGGAACGTTGCACCCGCCTTCGTGTCTCTGTATTTCTGGACGCGCCCACATTGTCTCTCCGTCGCGTGCGGGTGATGGAGGCTGCGAGCGCCCGCCCCCCGCACCTTCTCCCGCGCTGCGACCGAGCACAGACCCATCCGTCTCCCTGTCTCCACCGCGGGTCGCCCTGCTCGGGAGACGCAGGCAGTTTGGGAGCAGCAGCTGTCAGCCCCGCTGTCGGAACGCACGGCCCACGTGGCTGTTTCAGGATCAGAGGGGGGACGGGGGCCCGCCCTGACATCCGGCTCGGTGCCCGCTCCACGTACAGCAGCTGCCGTTCCCCCGGCCTAACGACTTTCCTTATTACCTGGCAATCCATCTGAACTCTCGGCTCATTTCCGACCTGCCAGCTCTCTCGAAAGTTATGGAGATGGTCCTGGAAGTGCAGCTTCAGCACCCCACCCCCACAGCGTCCGCGCTCCGCTGGGTGAGGACGCGGACGAAGCAGAGGAGCCACCGAGCGCACGGCGGGGCCCGGGGCCCGACCAAGGCTCAGCGCGCCTGTCCGCGGCCGGCGGGGCTGATCTTCGGGGCTGGGCCGGCGAGCCCAGGGCCTGGCGTCTGCCTGTCTGCCTTTCTGCTCCTGTTCCCCGAGAACCACGAGTCACACATGCTTAAGAGTCTGTCAGAGCGTTCAGATTTATTTGCTATTTCTCTCGCTCATTCAGAGAAATGAGGACGTCCCCCTCCAGAAGGTTAGGCTTAAGATTTATAGGCAGCTCAGCCAAGGCAAGGACATGTGTGGCGTGGACTTGCTAAGCCCCACCTGGCCTGAGCTGCCAGGAAAGGGGGAGGAGGGGGAGGGGAGGCCACCAGCTCTAAGGGAAACTGTGCTCCTGGCCCCTCCTCATCGGGATGGGCTAGTAAGCCACCAACAGCCCTCTCTCGTTATCTGGAAGCAAGCCAGAGGAGGAGGGGGTCAAGATGGCCGGCGAGGTAAATGTGGGGTCACCCCCTCCTGGGACCGCATTAATTTAGAGCCAAATGATAAAGCAATCACCAGTGTGGGGGCCACCTGAAGTCGAGCCGATCGTAACACATACGTCTGAGGATATATAGAAAAAGCCATAGCGAGATTGTTAGGGTGAGCGGAGATGCAGAGCGAGCTGGTCCCGCAGCCGCGCATGGCGGCTGAGCACGGGGGCAGAGCAGGCTGCAGAGGCCCCCCCCCCGAAGGAGCGAGGGGTCACGGCCCCATACCGGCACTCCCCGGCCCAGGGTTCCAGTCCTGAGAAGAAGCGTTCCCACAAAATATGACTGTCGAAATCCGTGGGGATACTGGCTGCCCAGGTGCGACGGAAGGCCTCTGCAAACCCAGACGTCCCCTTAACGGGCCCGCGCACAGATGCGCCTGCTTGCAGACACGCCCTGGGCGCTGGCAGAGGGGCAGCAGCTTGTGGGGTGTCAGGGGCACGGGGGGAAGATGGAGCCGTGTGGCACTGGAGCAAATCCTGAGGGTCAGCGTCTGTGGCTCCTTCCTTGGCCCCCCTGGGTCAGTCTGCAGACCCGCCCTCCTGCAACGGCCAAGTCTGAATCTGCACTGGCCAGTGCGATCAGCCTGCCCCACCCGACATGGAGATTGCCCACAGCAGTCACCAGGCACTAGCCCTGCCCCGCCCCGTCCCCAGAGCCCTCCGCCCGCTCTGCCGGTGCATGTCTAGGGAGGCGTTTGCTGGCAGACCACTGGTGCCGGCACGAGCTCCGGTGTTTCCTGGGCAGATCGCGGGAATCAGACGTGACATGGACAGCAGCTGGCCTCACTGTGGTCTCTGACCTTTGTGGGAGCCCAGGGAGTCAGTGCCGGCAGTAATTCTGATGCAGGATTGACCTGATGAGATCAGCTCGCCTCGCCCCGCGTCTCCCTGAGGCCCCGCCCACCACACCCATGAATCACCCGTGGCAGGTCCATTCCCCGGCGGGCGGTGCCACTCCGTGCTTTTCCTGAGCCAGGAATGCGGCAGCCCACAGCAGCCCTCAGCAGCCCATGTGGGGCCCGCACGGGGCCCGTGCCTCCGGGAGAGATGCTGGTGGTGTGCCACGGGCCCCGCCCCGAGGTACAGCATTTCCTGAACAGATCCCGGCGTCTGGGCCAAGGCGGGCAGCGGCCGGCCGTGCTGCAACCGGAGACTTTTCTAGAAAGCCACAGAGTCAGCGCTGGAACCAACAGCGACACTGCACTGGCCCGCGGAAATCTGCTCCCTACACCCCGTGACTCTCTGGTCCCTGCATCACCCGACTCCTGTGTCACCCACAGGCCTCCCAGCTCTGGTTCTTCCAGGCAGTGGGTGGGCAGCTCAGGCCTGGAGGCCACTGTTTGTTTGTTTGTTTGTTTGTTTGTTTGTTTTGCTTTTGCTGAACCGCCCCGGGCTCAGCGCTGGGGGCCACCAGATCTTGGCTCCCAAGATGCTCTCTCACTTGCCCCCAGGTCCAGCACGGGCACCAGCCAGTCACGGATGGCTTCTGGCTCCCACCAGGTGGCCCCGAGCAATCAAGGGCAGCGGCCGACCTACTCGGGAGCCCTTCCCAGGAGCCACAGAAAGATCCGGCACACCTGGAACCTGGTGTCAGCCGCAGCGGAGCACCACCTGGCTAATCACGAGGGGTGGTCTCAACAGGGACGCAGCCTGCCAGGGAGAGGCCCATGCCGAGGGGTCGGCCCCCGCCCCCCTCAGCAGCTCGTACCCCGGGAGTGCGGCTAATTCCCACAGCCAGGCAGCCCGAGAGTCCGTCCCACCCGCTGACGCGCCAGCAGTGATCGGGGCTGAGATGCGACAGGAGAACACACACCACTGTGCAAGCAACACAGACGTTCCTCAGAACGTTAGCAATAGAACTACCTTTTGACCCAGCAATTGCACTTCTGGGCATTATTCAAAAACAAAAATCCAACCCCAAACACTAGTGTGTAAAGATCTATGCACCCCTATGTTCACAGTGGTGCTGTTCGCAATAGCCAAGGCCTGGAAGCAACCTCAGTGCCCACCAACAGACGACTGGAGGAAGAAGTTATGGTTCGTATGCACAATGGAATATTACTCAGCCATCAGAAATGAAACGCTGTCATTCGCAACGACACGGATGGACCGAGAAGGTATACGATGCCAAGTGCAATAAGTCAGACAGAGAAGCACCATCTGATTCCACTTACACGCGGCATCTAAGGAGCAAAGGGAACAAACCAATCAAAACCAGACCCACAGATGCAGAGGACAATCTGGGGACGGCCAGAGGGGAGGGGTTTGAGGCTGGGTGGAAAACAGTGAAGAGACGAGGGGGTACACATCGGTAGCAAGAGAACAGTCATGCATACAGAGCACAGCACAGAACGCGTGGTCAGAACTATGGGGTCGAGCCGGATGGGAGCTGGAGTCACCGAGGGGAGCCCTTTACAAACCACGTGATTGTCCAACGGATGCCGTGTGTACCCGAAACGAACATAAAATCAAATTTTTAAGAAAAGAAAGCCAAAGAATATCTTTCAACCTCCAACACCTGCCTTCGGATTGAAGAACACAGTGTGTGTGGACGTGTTTTGGAAATACAAGGTGAATTCACTAAGTGCGCGTTGCTACAATGATTGTGATGCACCCTTGAAGGCTCCACCTTTGCCCTTGGGGAGTCCCCTAGTTACGAGAAAAAAACAAGCGTCACATGAGAAATGTGAGAACCGTGAAGTCCTCTGCCTAGAACCACCCATGAGTCCGTGAGGTATTCCGTAAAAAGAAATACAAAAATTCGATGTCATAGTTAGCTTTTTTTTTTTTTTTGGTGCCTGGTTTTAAATCTTTGTCTTGAGATTGCTACTGGATGCAAGGAATTGCAAAATGGTTCAAAAGAAACCCCAAACTCAGTAGTATCCGCTCCCCTCGCGGGGATGCAGCTGGCGAGGTGGTAGCTCTTGTATCTGACGCACGCTGTCAGCCGGAGGCCTCGGTGCCCTCCCGTGTCAGCTTGGTCCAGACGCTGTGGGCAGCGTCCGGCCTGAGCCGTGACAAAGCAGCTAGGGGAAGCTGGGGAAGATTTCAGGGTCCGGGGCCCCGGCTCTGCTCACTCTGCTGTCGGCTTCCTGCCTGGGTGACCATGGCAACTCGGAGGTCCCCTTCTTAACACGAATCACCTTGGATTACTGTGTTTCTTTGTTGTTGTTTTTAAATGCCTGCACCCCCACCCAGACTCTGCATGACCTGAGGTCGAAAAAAGCGTGATTTTCTTTCTTCAATCTTGTCCTCACAACGCCTAACACCATGTTTCATGCATAAGGGCACAATACGTGCCGTGGGAAGGAGGGGGAGAAGGTGGCGCTAAGCAGAGCATCTGACACGAATGAGAGGAAGTTAAGACCCAAGGAGCACGTAGTAGGGTGGAGAATGAGTCAGCGTCCTCGTGGCTCAGCGCGGGGAGGCTAGTGGGAGCTTCTGGGAGGCCACGGTCAGCTCCAAATTCTATCCAGCCTTAAAGATCTAATTGTTAGTTTTACTGCGTCTTTCGAGACCGTCACTGAAGTTGTTGGTCTGGGGAGGCCTGTGTGAGTGTTTACGAGGCTGTATGAGCGTGCGCACGGAGGCCATATGTGTGTGTGTGCACAGAGGCTGTGTGAGCATGTGCACGAAAGCCATGTGAGTGTGTGCACAGAGGCCATGTGAGTGTGCACAGGGCTATGTGAGCATGTGCACGGAGGCCGTGTGTGTATGTGCATGCATGAAAGGCGTGTGAGCGTGTGTGCATGAGGCCATGTGTGTGTGTGCATGAAAGTCGTGTGAGTGTGTGCATGGAGGTCATGTGTGTGTGCACGAGGCCGTGTGAGTGTGCACAAGGCTGTGTGAGCGTGTGTGCATGAGGCCGTGTGAGTGTGTGCACAGAGGCTGTGTGAGCGTGTGTGCATGAGGCCGTGTGAGTGTGTGCACAGAGGCCGTGTGAGCATGTGTGCATGAGGCCGTGTGAGCATGTGCACGAGGCCGTATGTGTGCACAGAGGCTGTGTGAGTGTGCACGGAGGCCGTGTGTATGTGTGTGTGTCTGTGCATGGAGGCTGTGCTTGTGTACATATAGAGGCCTGTGTGCGTGTGCATGGCGTGGAGTCACACTCCGCCTGCTGTGTGACCAGGTCCAGTGAGGGCAGGACTCTGACACAGCAGGACGTCCCAGCCCCGCCCCGTTCCCTCCCCAGGTGAAGCGTGTGGGAATGCGAGGGACACACAGACGTCCCTTCACGAGGTGGGCTGAGAGCTGAGACCCTTTTAGGTACGAGTGCAGGGCGGGGGTGTCTGGTGACAGCGCTGTCCCCGCCGGCCCGTGGGGCTGGGCGCAGAGCCCTCATGCCACCCCCGTTTGTCGCGCCCCTGTCCCTTGCACCCCGCTTTGCATGCAGATGTGCCCAGCGGAATTGAAATCCTTTCATTTATTTCCTTGTTACAGTTTGCATCGAGGGTCTCTGGGTTTGCCTCTTTCGAAATGGAAATACGGGCGTAATAGGTATGACTTTTTGATGAGTTTTCTGCGAGAAAGTACAAGGTTGGATTCCGAAATCGCCCTGAGCCAACTCTGCAGACATGAAAGCGGCTTCCCACCGCGCGGGGCTCGGAGACGCTCGCGCCCGGCCACGGGGGGCCAGGGCCTCGGGGTGACGCGGTGACACGGTTCTGGCCGACAGGGCCTCATGGGAGCCGTCCGCGGGTTGTGTGCGTGCGTCTGGGGCTTTGCAGAGGCGCTGTCATCTCTGTCACTTCCTCCTCCTGCCTGGCCGGGGGGCGGAGGGAGGGCTTCTGGAAGCACAGCAGACGCCTCGCGTCCCAGGAGGGCACCGTGCTGGGGACGGGGAGGGGAGGAGATGGGGGGACCCGGGCTGCCTGAGGACGCCGCAGGACGCCCGGCCGGGCCGGGCCCCTCTCTGGGGAGAGCCAGCCACACGCGCCTGCAGCAGCTTCTGCGATATTCTTTTAATGTGTAGCTAAAAGAAAATCCACCCAAAAAATGAAAATTCCTGGATTTCCCCCCAGTATCCCATCCGTTCCCCACGGTGCCACACGCCTTGGGACGGTCCCCGCACTGGAGCTTCCCGGAGCCCCACCGTTCGTCACGTCCTCAGCCGCGTGACGCCGGGGTCCGGTCCCAGCTGTTCCGTCGCGGTCACGGCTCGAGGAAGGGTTTGCAGAGAAGCCGTGGTGTCCCTCCCACTCCAGGGTCTGCGGTGCTGCTTCCCGGGGGGTGGTCAGAGGCTCCGCACTCTGTCCCCATCGGTCACGGCCACCTGGAGCCCCGCTGCGCCCGCCGGCTGTGGCCGCCTCGCCGTGGCAGGCCAGCTGCACAGGGACCTGAGCCCAGCTCAGGGCGACAGCCTCGTGCGTTACTCGTAACCAGGTCCGTCCCACGCTCAGAGGTGCCACAGCCTGTCTCCCGAATCCAGAGAGGCCCAAAGAGCTTCGTCTGCTTCCTCCGCTTCCTTGCGTGTGTGACACAGGCGTCGTCGGGCAGGGGAGGCGCTGGCGACCCCCGGAGACTCTGCAGGGTCCTGTCGTCGCTGGGGGTCCTCTCCCACCCCCGACTCGGCCTGTTTCGTGACTTAAGAGTCATTTGAATGGCACCATTTGCGTGGGGCGTGTATCTATATGTAGTAATCTACATCTATGCTCACATCCACCCATTCTCCTCGCTTCCATGCCTATTAGTATTTATCTTCCTATTCTGAAGCTATGTATACACACACACACGCACGTGTGCACACACATAAGCATCCATGTAACTATATATCTCTGTAAAATATAACTACTGCGATGTACTTCCCATACCATGTGGGTCACTCATTTAAAGTGTCCGATTCAGTGGTTTTAGCATAAACCCTGTTGTGCGAATATCAGACAACGAATTTTGGGTCATTTCTGTCCCCCCCACGTTCCCCGCGTCGCACCCATTAGCGGTCCCACCCGTTCCCTTCCGGGCCGACGACCAGCGCGTGGGCCTCGGGACTGGTTCCTTCATCCTGCACAGGGCGTCCAGTAATCAGGCCATTACTGTCCATCTTTTCGTCGCCAAACAATATTCCATTTGGACGGGGCTGGATGGACCACATTTTTCTATTCATTCGATAAGCGAGGGATGTTCGGGCTTCCTCTTTGGGGCGCTCGTGAACAAAGCCGCCGCAGACTTTCAAGGACGGGCGATGTGTGGGAGCGTGTTCTGCTTTCCCGGGGTGGGTACGAGGTGCCGGGCAGCTGCGTCACACGGCAACTCCGTGTCTAACCTGTAGAGAAACCACCGGTTGGTTTCAGGGTGACTGTGCCATTTTATGGTCCTACCAACCGTGTCTGAGGGTCCTGATTTCTCTGTGTTTTTGTTAACATTTGTCATTGTCTGTCTTTTTTTTTTTTTTTCTGGCTCTGCATGTGAGGTTACATCTCACCGTGGTTTTGATTTGTGTTCCCGGGTGACTGACGATGCTGTGCATCTTTTCATGCGCTGGCATCTGTACATCTTATTTTGGAAAAAATGCCTATTCAAAATCTTGGCCAAATTTTATGAGGAGTTATTTTAATTTTTATTATTTTTTTATTATTTTTATTATTTTATTATTGAGTTGTAAGTGTTCTTTATATAGCAGTCCTTTGGAAGTAAAATGCTTTGTTTATATTTTCTCAATTCTGCGGATCGCCTGTGACTTTCTTAATGGCATTTTTTAAAGCACAAAAGTTTTTCACGTTGAAGAAGCTGCTGTATCCGTTTTTTCTTTTGTCGTTTGTGCTTCTGACGTCACATCTAAGTCACCATTGGCTGTTCCGAGGCCACAGAACAAGATGTAGACGTGTTTTTTTTTTTTTTCCTAAGGGTTTTATAGTTTTATCTCGGTCTAGTGATATATTTTAAATTAACTCTTTGTTGACGGTTTGAGGTGGATTTTCAGCTGTGCTAACATCATTCGCTGAAAAGACTGTTCTTTCTCACACAGAATTGCTTGGGCATCCTTGTCAAAATCAATTGGCCATCAGTGCTTGGGTTTGTTCTTAGACCTCGCTCCCGTCCCGCTGATCCGTGTGTCCGTGCAGGTGTGACACCGGGCAGAGCTGGCCCGAGCGGAACTCAGCAGGATAATACGCGGTCGCTCGCTGTTCGCATGGCGGTAGCTGTGGGCTCTTAGCAGGTGCATTTCTTCGAGCCAAGCGAGCTCCCTGCCTCTCCCGGATCATCGTCTTTATGATCGTCGCTTTTCTTGCATCTATTGAAATCGTCATGTTTTTGTTTTTTATTCTATCCATGTGATACCGCATCATCAGCTGTTCACACGTTAAAAACCAGCCTTGCGTTCCTGGGATAGATTCCGTGAGGTTATCGCGAACGACCCTTTCGTCTGTCACTGGATTTGGTTTGCTGTTATTCTGTTGAAATTTTTCATGTCTAGACTACGGATAGTATCTGTTTCAGTTTTAGAAATGAACGAAGTCAGACCTAAGAAGCTCAGCCCATACTCCAAAATCACACAGCGAGAACATGAAAGAGGTAAGATCGAAGTCTGGATTGTTGCCACATATTAAATTCATGTTTTTAAAAAAAATTTTTTTTAATCATCATACTTTTAATGAGAACATTGAGGTTAGGTGAGGTGACAATCTCAACTTCTAAAACGGCAGAGTCTGAATCAGAATAAGTATATTCTGTATCATCCTGGCCTCATGAAGATTATCTTACCTCTAAGAAAGCCGTTTTCTCTCCTGCTTTCTTTAGAAAAAAAGATGTCAGAAGGTTTACGGAAAAAGCCTAATATGCTAAAAATATCAGTCAAGCTTTCTGACCCGTTTTCCACACGTAAAAAAATACAAAAGCTAGATCAGAAAAACATCACAAAAATGTTATGCTGTGAAGAGAAACACACTTGGCTGCATTGTACAGACGCCTTTTGGAATTTTCCAGATTGAATTTCAGGTTCAAATGGAATATTAATCTGTTAAGATGTGTAAGTTCTGTAGGAATGACATCTTTTAAGTAAGATGGGAAGATAAATAAATGATAGGTGATATTTAGATAGTAGATAGCTATTTAAGGAACACAAATAAAAGAGGCGTGTCTACAGAAAAATCCCTTTTGTAACTTCATGCTTTTATGTAGCTATTACTTTGGGGCTCAGAATTGTCCATGAGTCATTCATAAAAATATGTTTTCCTTCATTATATTAGTGTCACATACTATACTTCCACTGGCTAGGGTCAGGCCATTGAAGCAATTTGGGGTGTTCTTCCCATGATCTCTTGCCAAAGTCTAGATCCAGTTCGTCTTTGCAAATTCACTAATCTTTGGCTTTAAATGAAATGTTTCAATAAAGCTTTAATTTGGCATTACTTCAGTCTGTCAAGCCAGTTACGTATTTTTTCTTGAATCCCCTCAGCATCTGGCACGGTTCTGTGTAGATGTTAATCTCATTAAAATTAAAAAAGATATACAATTTCTTTATAATTCCTGAAACACTATACAGATATGAAACGTCAGTGATGATGAAAATTGTAGTAGGCATGTCAGTTAATATGTGTTAAATGTAATGAGTTTGATAAAATTCTCTCTTTGTTTGCTAACTCTAGCCATAAATATATCATTACTTATATATAATTAATATTATGTATAATAAATGATATATAATTTTTTATTGAAGACCACGATGCATTTTCAAGGGACAGTTAGATGGCTATGACCTGGAAATGCCAGATTACAGGTACAAATACGTACCAAAATTACAGAGAACTCAGGGCACTAAAGACTAGTATTGACAACGAGATAGTTTATGCACTTGTTCCGAAGGTAGAAAGTGACACTACATGGACCCATTCAGGACAAGTTTGAAGTGAGCTGTTACATGAGCAGATGATACTCATGTTGAATACACGGAACGAGGCCCTGAGGTGAAGTTCAGCTCGCTCGAGGACGCAGAGATGGTAAGTGTGTGGCGGGGAGCTGGACAGGTGGCTGTCTCTGAAATCCCTTTGTTCCTTCCGGTGTACGAAGAATGGTGGCTCGCCAGGTTTTCTGACTCACTAAGATGCAGGGGCTAAGCCTAATAGTTCTTTTGGTAAAGAAGATGGTGTACTGTCTGCGGTAGACACGATTATTCTGTTACGTTTTGTGAAAACGAGCAAATAGAAATCCCAGCTCGACTCAACATTATCTTCATAAACACGAAATCCATAAGTAGGATGACTTCATAGGTGGTGACTCCATGCCTCCACTGGATAATCGAGAACCAGTTCATTCCAACACTTGTGCTCAGCTTTCTTCCAGCCCCTAGCTGACTGCTTAGTTTAACCGGGTTCAAGGTCACAAGAATGTCACTCCAGGCATGACACCCAGACACGACGCTATTCTCTGGAAGAGTAAGCCAACCTTCCCTTTTGTCTTAGCGAAAGCTGGACTGACTTTCCTGTTAGAGACATCCATCTGACTCCTCGCAGAGGCGATTGGCCCAAACTGTCAGATGCTTCTGCGTAAACCCATCGCCGGCTCGCGGGCGGAAATCACCATGACTGGCTTGAAGGAAGGAGGCAGTTAGACGCCTGGGAGAGCTACCCGGAGGGAGACGCGGGGGAGGGCTGCTGGGCAGACACACCCGGGAGCCACTGCTCGCCTCTCCGCTCCTCCAGACAGAGGGTCACGTGTCTCTCTTTCCCCCTCGGTAAATGCTGATGGAATATTTTTAAATTTCTTTCTCTCTTACCTGGAAGTTTGACCTTGGTGGATGGTTGTTCAGACCCTAAGACATAAGGGTGCTCTAAGCAACGCGAGCGCCTGCACACACGGGAGCTTTGGAACGAGTGATTCCGTCTGCGGGCTGGAGCCTCGGTTCCCACGTGGGACTGCTGTGCAAACGCCTCTCCACGCGTCTCTCCCTGGGGCCCTTTCTGATTGCACCAGTTGTTGCTCATATTACGCCTGCATTAAACATGAAATTTCCGCTGCCAGCATCGAGCCTTCCGTCTCCTGACAAGATTGCAAACAGCTTAGCTGCAACCATTAGGATCCACATAAACAGTCTCACGAAACGGGTGAGTGACTTCGAGCGCTCGGGGCCGACGCCTCTGAAAATCTGGAGGCCGCTAGGAGAGGCGCAGTCGCCGGTGTCAGTGTCAGATATAAAAAGGATCGCAGGAGGAGTGTCTGGGTCTCCAAGGGGGCAGGACATGTCCATCAGAAACTGGTCACGTCATGGTGCTGGACCCCGCCGGCCCCTCGGGGGGCACGCTGGTCTCCTGTCGCGTGAGGATGAGGGGGTGGAGTGCGGGTCACCCTATACGTGAAGCCTTCCTGGTCTCATTTTAAAGCTTAATATGGAGTCACCCCCCAAAGAAACTTAAACTCGACTCCAGAAGCATGGGAAGTAACTTGTCTTCGCTCGCCTCTACATCACCTCCTACGTGAGCGTACCTGTCCCCTTCAGACCGTTAGGGGACGGCTTCGCTGGCATCTGGCACAGACGCCTCTCTTCCCAGACTCTCGGTCTCTCGTGGGGAGTCCAGTCTCTCATCTGTCATCCTGTGGTGTCTCCAGTGAAGCTGTTCCCTCCTTTCCACATGGAACATTCCATTGTTTAAGCTGCTTTCCTCGCTCCTGACTGTAACGGCTTTCTCTCATCCTCTGCTCGGTTGTCACCCCACGCTGCCCACAGGTGCAAGGTCTTCTTCTCTTCTCTGAGAGTTGGAATTTTTAAACGTTTCTTCTCCTTGTGCTATCTGTATTTCTTCCATACTCGTTTATTCTGTTTCAATTGCATTTTTTTCCCTTTCTCAGTGGAAACTACTTGCAAATATGAAGAGGCACCTGACCCCCTGTTTGGGCATAGTGTGCTAGAGGCCGACTCTCAGTTCAAAATGCGTGGGAGTGCCGTGCGGGCTCTCTCGTCGTGGGTACATGGCTCGGAGCACCTGTTCTAACAGATGAAGCGCTTGTCATCTCCCATGTCTTATTGAAAAGACCACACTGTTCCCAGGCCCTTGTCTTCCTTCCTTGCTCTATAAACTGAACCTACATCCTATTCTCTGGAGACATGGGTGGGATTGAGGGGGAGCCTGGCTAGTATTGTCCTGAATACACGGGGTGGCAGGGTATCAAGGAGGTGGCTGCTCTGACCCAGGTATTCAGCCAGGGCCCCCGTCCGCAGCTTTGCACCTCATCACTTCGGTCAGTCCCTGCTATGAAGAACCCACAACCTCTGAGATTTAGGGGTCCAGCTTGGCACATTAGCCTGCTTCTCTCTGATACCTTCCTATACAGATAATTCATCTGTAGCTTCCTCTTCCCTGCTAAATAAATTATGACTTCTCCATCCACATTTTTCCATTTCTCATTTGTCTTTTCTGTTGCTATGGATTTAGAGATTTTTTTTCTTCCAATTTCCCACTATTTTAGGAAGAGGGAGAAGGATATTTAAATACCTGTGGCCCATCCGCTATCGTTAGCCAGGAGACGCAACTCAAAGGCTTAAACTAGGTTTTTAAATGTATATTTTGGATGTGACTGGAACGTGTTTTGGTTCGTGGCACGAGGGAAAACCCTACATTTCTTCTGTCTGGCTGTTGGCTGTATTTCAGACAGTGTCACACATTCACTAGCGGCGATGGCTGAGGAAGGCTTTCTCGGTGACGTCAGCCCTCCCTTATTCTTTGTTTTAACATAGGTTGGGTTCTGTTTCAGAGCTTGCTGTCTCTCTTTTTAATATCATTATGTTCTTTCTGGGTATTAAAATTACACCTATTCATTTTAGAACATAAGCCAAATATAAAAAAATTACAGCAAAGAATCGAAGCGCGGCCCTCTTTCTAGCTCACCGTTTTCCCGGCCTTGTCACACGCACGTGCACGGCGCAAACAGCGAGCTGGAACTTGTCGCATGTATGTGGCGCAGCCTCCCTTGCTCACTCGATCATGTGTAGTGAACGCTGTCTTACTATGTTCATTGACGTCTACGACACAGATTCTGATGGCTTTAGAGCACTTCATCTTCGCTCTCTGGCCGAGATGGCGGAGGAGGTGGACACGTGCTGCCTCCTCTCGTGACCACGCCAAAGTCACAACTCAGCTCCAGAACAGCCACCTGCGGGAGGCGCCGACGTCTGGCTGAACAGAAATCCTACAACTGGGGACACACAGGAGAAGCCACCTCACGAGCGGTAGGAGGGGCGGAGACGCAGAATGGGCTGGTCCCATCTCATTTGTGGTGGTTGCGAATCGGGAGGGATGTCTAAGCTGCAGAGGTCCCCCCAGAGGAGAGAGGGGTCCCAGCTCCACACCGGGATCCCCAGCCCAGGGCTCCAGTGCCCAAGGAGAAGTCCCCACGACCTCTGGCTGTGGAAACCAGCAGGGATGGTGGTGAGTGACACGGAGGGCTGCAGGAGTCACAGGTGTCCTCTTAAAGGGCCCACGTGGACTTACCGGTGACGGACTCGCTTGCTCTGAGCTCTGAGCTCTGGCTCTGGGGCAGCTGCTCGGGGAGCGTTGGGGACACATGAGGACGGACTGACTTGTCTGGCTACAGGGCGAGGCCTGGAGGGGTGGCCTTCTCCAGACAGAAGTGCTGGCAGGATCCACTGCTCCTTTGCTGAGTCCTTCCCCAACCCAGTGTGTGGATGCAGGTGCCACCATCTCTGAGTCTTTATCAACCTGGTTACACAGGCCACCCCATCCAGGTGATGTCCTGAGACCGCGCCTCTCCCAACATGCGGTCCACGCGAGCCACCTCTGGTGGCTCTTCCACACAAACGACCTGTCCGGGCTCACATTATGACCTGTCCTAACATCTCTCAAAGGTCTACAGACCCTAAGCAGGCAGCATCTGACCTCGGGGTGCCTCACACCTCTTGCTGAGCAGCCCCGAGCCCGGCATTAGCAGCAGCCGGCCTAGGTTTACAGCTTGGTGCCTCCCAGGCACCTCCAGGACCAGCGCAGGTGGAGGCCATCTGCGGATTGCTTGGTGGCTCCTGCCAGGTGGCCCCAGGCAGGGCACAAGCTTTGGCTGAACTTGGCCTGTGATGGGGCCCTCCCAGGAGTCCCTGGCCTACAGGCCCAGTAGCCAGCTTCGGTCTGAGCCGGACACCACCTGTCCACTTCCACCCACAACACCCCCAGAGGGCAGATGAGAAGGCAGCAGCGCCCGCTGATGTGAATCCCGCTCTGTGGTGTCAGCCCTGCATAGCAGCGCCCCCACTGGTCACCGCTGGTCCCCGCAGACGATCAGCCTGAGGGTCAGACACTCCCGCTGACACCCGAACAGCAACCAAGACTCAGCGGCAGCAGGAGGGCACACCACCCACACGAGGGACACACCGGGGGTACCTGGCTCAGGTGGCCGGGGAGGCTGTGTCCCTGGGCCTCATAGGACACCTACTACATAAGGCCACTCTACTAAGACATAACAGTCCTACCTAACACACAGAAGCCAACACAGGGAGGCAGCCAAAATGGGGACGTGTAAAAACATGTCCCAATCGAAAAAACAGAACAAAGCTCCAGGAAAAAAACTAAACAAGCTGGAGACGAGCAACCTACCAGATGCGGAGTCCAAAACACTGGTACAACGATGAAGGAGATAGTCACACAGGCCCAGGAAGTGCAGAGTCCCAAACAAGATGACCCCAAAGAGGCCCACTCCAAGACACGTCGTAATTTAAATGCCGAAGGTTAAAGACAAAGACAGGATCTTAGAAGAGCAAGAGAGAAGTGGGTATTTATCCACAAGGGAGCTCTCATCATAAGACTGTCAGCCAGTTTCTCAGCAGAAACTTCTCAGGCCGGAAGAAACTGGCAGGAAATACTCAAAGTGATGAAAAGCAAGGACCTACAACCAAGGTGACTCCACCCGGCAGAGCTGTCATTCAGAATCGAAGGATGGATAGAGAACTTCCCAGACAAGAAAAAGCTAAAGGCGTTCATCACCGCCAAGCCAGCATTCCAGGAAATGCTGGAGGGACTTCTTTAAGTAGAAGAAAAAATATATATCAAAAATATGAATAATAAAATGGCAGTAACTCCGTGTCTATCGAGAATGACTTCAAATGAAAAACAGTTAAATGCTCCAATCAGAAGTTATGGGGGATGAATGGATAAGAGAACAAGACCCTTACACATGGTGCCTACGAGACACTCACTGCAGATCAGACACACACGGGCTGAAAGTAAAGGGATGGAGAAAGATATTTCATGAAAATGGAAGTGAAAAATGAAAAGCTGGGACAGCAAAACGTATACCAGACAAAATAGGCTTTAAAACAAAGGCCAAGAAAGATCCAGTTATCTCACTTCTGGGTATTTATCCAAAGAAACTCAAAACCCTGCTTTGAAGGGACGTGAGAGTTTGTATGTTTGCTGCAGCATGACATACAGTGGCCGAGATAAGGTGGGAACCTGGGTGTCCATCCGTGGATGTGCGAATAAAGAAGAGATGGTGATTTATACAGTGGACTATTACTCAGCCAAAAACCATTTTAGAAAGAAGTTCGTCTCGCCATCTGCAATGACAAGGATGGACCGAGAGGGCATGGGGCAGAGTGCAGGGAGTCAGACGGAGAGAGACAAATGTCAAATGTGACTTCACTCACGTGTGGCATCTAAGAAGCAAAATAAGCAAACGCAAAAGAAACTCATAGATCCAGAGAACATTTTGATGACTGTGGGGTGCGTGAGACGGGGAGGGGTTAAGAAGTACAAGTTGGCAGTTACAAAATAGCCAGGGGCGTGTAAAGTCCAGCACAGGGAGTATGTCGATAAGATTGTATTAACTGAGTATTGTATCAGATGATTTTCTGGTGATCACTTTCTAACTTCTACAAATGTCTGATCACTGTGTCGCACACCTGAAACTAATATAACATCGCATGCCAGCTAAGACTGGAAAATGAAAAGAATATTTTGCAAAGAGTCTTTTATCGGATAGGTATGCCATAATTGTTTCTCGATATAATTTGCCAATCAGGGGCATTATGTAAATTCTAAGTGATCTATTTTCAGTTGGAAACCGAGTCTTCCTTTGCGTTTGCAGTTCTCGCATGGCTGGGGGATTAAGTGTTCCCCATCTGTTTACTGAACATTCGTAGCTGTGTTTCATATAAGACCTGACTGTGTTCAGTGTTGTGACCTGCCTGTCCTGTGACAGTGACAGACGGCCGTGGCTGGACTGCCTCGTCGTGGGCTGGTATCTGGGAGCGGCTGCTGTGTGTTGCCATGTGGCCGCGGGCTCCGGCCTTGGCGGCTGCGTTGTCCCCTCACACACCCCTAGGCCGTCAGCCCTGCCCTTGGTCCTGGCTGTGAGGTCACTTTCAAAGCGAGGCTGGCCCCGGGCACTCTAACCCCGTGTGCGACCCCGTTCCCAGTTCGAATTCCCCTAGTAGTTACCACTTTCGAACCTATTAAATAATTCACTTTTCCATTACGCTCATTTTTCAGCATCCCCTCTGTGCAGGCGAGAACGTGGCCTTCGTGAAGACGAGCTCCGTTTCGATCGCCGACACGTCTGAGCCCCCAGAATAGTGTGCGATGCGTATCAGCTGCTTGATAAAGCTTTTTTTTCCTCGAAGAAATGCATTTTATTCTTTATTTTCGCTGTTTTATTTAGAAAGTAGTTACTGAGCCCCCGGGGGTCAGGCTCTGTCCGGGGGAGTGAGTGTCTGTGAGGTGCCCACCCGCACGTTCTGGGGGCACCCCCGGGTGGGGGAGGGACGAGAAAGCCGTTGGGGGCCATGGCGGGTGCTGGGCATCATGGTCCCGTCTCGGACGCCGTGGGGAGGACGCCGAGGGGAGGGTCGGCGGGGAGGGGTGCTTGGCCGGAGGTGAGGTGTCCAGAAGGGGACGTCCGGATGCCACTGCTCGTGACGGGCAGCCCGAGTCCTGGGCCTCGTGGCGCCCTGGGCGCTGTGGCTGGGGCGGCCACCGTGGCAGGAAGCACTCCCAGGTGGCGGGCCATCTCGGTGGGCACCTGCCCTTCCCCCGGCAGGCGCCGGGCGCTGGAGGGTCTTGAATTCCGAAGTCAAATATGCATTTTGCAAGGTCGCCCTGGGGGGTGTGAAGGACAGACTGGCAAAGTGACAGGAGGGGCTTCGTAAGGTCTTTCTGCGGCGAGGGGGGCGGTGACGAGGGCCGAGCAGCCCCCAGCCGGCGGGTCTGGGGTAGAGAGCTACACGGACGCTGACGACACGGCTGCTGGGAGGTGGTGGCCACGTGGCCAGAAAGTGGGTTCTAGAAGGGACGAGGGGGCGATTCTGGGGCATACTCCGGGTTTTTACTTTAGTGACAACTTAGATGGTGACGTTTCTATTTGCTACAGCGGATCAGGGAAACCAGGACCTGCATTTCGGTGAGCTTGCCTTAGTTGATCTGGTGCAGATCTGGGGAAACGTGTCTTATGGACCCGAGAGGGCCTTGGACAGGGCCAGCCGGAACCCGCGTCCGTCCGTGTAGGGCCTGGGCAGTCCGTGGGTGGTGATCGAAGCCACGTGTGAGCACACGACGTATGTAAACGGTGTGGGGATGAGAGAAGACGGAAGTCATTTGATAATATCAGTGACTAGTTGGCAGGGACGGCGGAGGGGACGGAGAGGGACGAGGGAGGCGGGAGATCGGACGGCCGTGGCCAGGAGGGCGTTGGTCGGTGCCCCAGAGGCCGTCACCGCCGAGGGCGTTCGCGACCCCGGGGACTGTAGATCCCACGGAATGACGCAGCCGCGGCCACGGTGACACCGGCGTGATTCTCTTTCTCTCTCGGGGGCGGGAGCGCTTTCGAGGACGAGGACAAGGACGAGCGGGCAGAGACTGCAGCGGGAGGGGCGGGAGTGAGCGCGGCTGTCCCGCGCTCTCAGAGGGAAGATGGTTCAGTGTCGGGGCGGGAGGGGACCTGTGTGAGAGCACCCGTCACGCAGGCTCCGCCTCCTGTCCCCACGCCCGCGACGGGAAGTGGGAGGCCTGGACGCAGAGACCCCGCCCGCCCACTGCGCGGAGACGTGCTGTGTAGCCGCCGGGAACACGGGGTGCAGGAGAGCAGCCAGGTCTTCCCGCGGGACCCAGTCCAGCTGGGGACAAGTTCATAACAAAGCCGTTCCCCTCGGGTTCTCGATGAGCCCGTGAAGCCATCTTCAAGGCCTTCCTCACGGACCAGCGTCCACAGCGAGCCCTTTGAGCCAGCGCCGACCGGAGCTGGCTCCTGTCCCCACTGAGCATACGTGCACGTCCCCTGTCCCCGCCATCGGACGCCCTGCACCTGCTGCTCCGGGCGCGGCTGCTTCCTCTGCAGGCAGCGCCCGTCCAGCTGGCTCCAGGTGACGGTGCCAGGCTACAGGTGGCCGGGCTGCAGGTGGCCAGGTGCTGCTGGTGGCGGGGTGCTGCAGGTGGCCGGGTGCACCGCTGTTGGCTGCGCCCCTGCTGTCCCCACAGGCCCCCGGCTGTGCCACCCACAGACGCTGCTCGCCTGGTCCTCAGCACGCGAGGCGTGGTTGTCACCCTGGCATGCACGGGGGCCGTGCGGGTGGGGACGTGCCACCGTTCCCTTGTTCGTGCGTGGATGACTCTGGACTTGTGGCAGGAGGGCGGTGGGTCCGAGGCCGGCCCTCGAGGCCGGCCCGGTCCCCTGTCCCTACAGACTTCGGCCCGCGCGTCTCCGGAGGGGTCTCGCACGGCCAGTGGCACTGCAGCATCTTGGTGACAAACCCAGACCAGTGTCCAGAAAGCGTCCGAGAGCACGCTGCCTGTGGGAGACGCCGGGGTCCGGCGGCCTCACACTCGAAAGGACAAAGCGCCCCGCAGGCTGAGGTGCACCCGCATTTTACCACATGACCAGGGTGTCAAAACCCCAGCGTCCCTCCTGTGTATCAATCAGCAATTGAGACTCATTAAGCTGGTTTTAGTGATTTATTTCCCTCTGTAATTAGATATTATAATTAGATTATCTCTATCAGATTTTTAACATTCCTTTAATGAGAAAATGCCCAATAAATAAAGATATACGTTTATCAAATTACAACCCATCATTCGAACTAGGGTGTAAATCGCGTTTCGAAATAATTGATGGCGTGGTATTTCTGTTTTCACACGAGGGCGTATGTCCTAGGTGGCCGATGGGTCCCAGTGGCATTTGGGGACCTTTGTTAAGTGGCGTGGCTTCCTCGTGGCATTAGATGCTGCCCTTCAGGATTCGGGGGGGGGTGTTTACGGAGCGGCCCACGCCCCACCGTGCGACGTCACTTATAGCCGTCCCTAGAAACGGCTCCTTCCTGAGGAGGTGGCTCCTTCTGGAAGGCAGCGTGACGGGGAGATGGTGTGACGAACCGGAGCGAGAACCAGATAATTACGGTTTGTCCCTCCCTTTCGCTGACACGCGTGTGAGAACCTGCCCAGCACACGGGGACGGTGGCGGAATCGTGTCCACGCCCGTGAGACACGCAGACACTGCGCTGAACGGGACTCTCGCTGCGCCGCTGTGCGTCGAGCGGACTCTGGGCGCTGAGTACGTGGGTCGCGTCGAGAGGATCAGGGAGCGGAGTTGGCGACAGGACGGCCTGGGCCTGGTGCGGGGCGGCCGGGGCATGGCAGGCGGGCCGGGTCGGGGCTCCGTGGGGCCCGCTCTGCGCTCAGGGCCGCCCCGGGGCTCGCTCGGCCTCTGCTCGGTCCTCGGCTGGAGCGGGGAGGAGGACTGAGGTCCGGCAGCGGTTCCCGGGACTTGGGGCTCCCTTCCCGTGAACGCCCGAGCACCGTGCTCCCGAACACACACGGGGACGTAGGGTCCGGCGAGCTCTGAGAACGGGACGGGGGGGGGGGGTTGGGACTCAGGCCCGGCCCGTCGGCCCGGTCGGGACGGGCGCACGGCGTCGCTCAGCGCGGTCCCGAGTCTGAGCTTGTCCTTCCGTCCCGAGCCCCGGGGCTGCCGGCCTCTGGCCATAGTTCCTCGCTCACAGACTCTGGGGGACCCCACCCCGCTGAACGCTGCTCCGAGACGGGGTGCCCTGCGTGTTCTCCCCCAGACCAACTGATGGAACCTACTGAATCCCATCGACATGACTGTTCTCCGTGGCTTTGGGGAGCACCCCGGGCTCCCACGTAGACTGCTCCCGCCTGGGCATCCGGGTGGGGAGCCCCCAGTGAGAGCGTGCCCGGGCATCTGCGTTTCGGCCTGAAGCGGGGGGCACGGCGTGGCCCTGGGAACGAGTTTAGGGGCCACGGCCAGTGCACGGATGGGGCTGGGGACGTGGCCGTGGGGACCCAGCAGAAAGAGGACGTCGAACCCGAGGGTGGGCGCCCCGAGTGGGGGGATGTCAGCGCCCCGGACCCCAGGAGCCGGCCTTGGGTGTGCCCGATGCTGACACGGAGCCGCTGACGAGAAGGTCCGCGTCCTCGCCTCACCCAGAACCGCTCTGTCAGGTGAGGCCGGGGACCTGGCGCCCTGTGCGGCTGGCCCAAAGGGGCCGCGGGCCCACGGTGTCCCCGGGAAGGGGCCCGTCCTATGCTCGGGCGCTCGCTGGAGCTTAGAGCTGAGCGAGGGGGGCGCTGCGGGCTCGCTCCGGGGAGTCCTTGCTGCCGGGCGGGACGTCCTGGGCGCGTGCCCCGGGTCACGTCCTGGGCACCGCTGCCCTCTGGATGGAGCCCCGGACAGGGGTCTCCACGAGCGCAGACTCTGAGCCCCCCGCAGTGATGCCTCAGTTTCGGCCCCCGCTGGCGGCGTTGGGGCTGACGGTTCTCCCCTTTGATCTCATAACGTAGGGTAGGGGTTTTATTCATGCATTTTAGCCTTACACTGTTCTCTTACGCATTGCAAGATCTGCAAACCGACTACTCCCAAAACGTCACGTGAGCAGCTGTCCCTGGCGACCTCGCTCACGCCCGCGACTCCCACCCACGCGTCGGCCGCCCTCCAGGGTGTCCATGCGGCCACCCCTGCCCGCAGGGCCAGCTGCCCCGTCTAAGTGCGTCCCACCTGCTGCTGAAAGGCGCGTCATCCCCTCCGAGATACTTACTCAGCGCTCACACGGGGCCAGCGTCGCTCTCTGTCCCCGGGAAGCGGACACTCGCCCTCGTGGAGGACACAGCCTGCAGCAGTTTGTTTGGAAAAGCCCACGAATTTGTCATCGCAGGTGAGGCGAGTGCACAGCTCGTGGTGCTGGGTGAGCGACAGCAGGGAGAAGCCGCTCCAGGTTGGGGGTGCAGGACGGGCCTCGACGTGCAGGTGGCATTCGGGCCGAAGGAAACGAAGGGGAAGAAGAAAGAGGGTGGAGGAGGCCGCTCTGGGCGGGGAAGGAGGTGCCCTCGGGAGTCGCTTGGAAAGAAGACGATGCTGGTGGCCAAGGCCAGGGGGTGGGGGCGGGGACCACCCAGCAGGGACACCGCAGGGTGTGGGCCACAGGGGGGGCGGTCCCCTGGCTGCACAGCCCCACCTCAGGACGAAATGCTCCCAGCAGTACGTTTGCGCGACCTCCGCCCGGGCTGGGGGGCGGACGAGCCGCTTCTCCACGCGATGGCCGAGCGTCTTCAGTGACGCTGGTGCCACCACAAGCGCAGCCCCGAGCCCCACCTCTGTTCATTCAAACCCCAACGCCGGGGCGCAGCCCGGTGGTCGGGAGAGGGTTCGGTGCTCAGAACCACGGGGGACCGCGAGTCACCTTTCTCAGCTGTGAACTTCGTGAAATCTAGAGGCAGATGGACTCTTTCTGATGAAAAGCTGGCATTGGGACGGTGACGTGCCCCACGTGCAACACACACTTCGTGTTTTGGAGACCCAACGTGGAGAAGACGGGACTCTCTCGTGGGTACTTTCCTGGGGATTAAATGCTGAAACGACACTCGTGTCTCGGGTCGCACACAATCAATCACTCTGAAAGTCAGTCTCTGTCCTTTCATGTGGCTTCTGCTCCCGTGGTGACAGAAAGTCTGCAGCTATGATGCGGCTCACGTGGGTTCTCTGGGGACAGTGGTGGCCAGTGGGGACAGAGGTGGCCCATGGGGATGGTGGTGGCCAGAGGGGCGGAGCCTCTGGTGTGAAACCGGCCACTGGGGCAGGTTGAATAGGGTCCTCGGAACTGATGAACTCAATCGATAACTGATTCACTCACTCGTGCGGACGATGTGGACCCCACGTCTCGGCATCTGTGTCCCCGTCTGGGAAGCACCTCACTCCCCGTTCTTCTGAAGAGCTGCTCGTGGCGCTGCAGCCGAGACACTGGGGCCGACCCGAGCCCCGTTACCTTCTGTCTGAGCTTCTCGAGAGCTTTCCAGAACGGCCTTCCTCTTAATGGGGCGCTCTCTCGTCCCATCCGGGGGCCACACCTGTGTGCTCTGCGCCCGACCTGCCCGACACGCTGCAGGGTCGTCCCGTGGGAAATCCTGCATCTTTTCTGTTTTGTTTTGATTTTAGAGAATGTATTATCTTAAGTTCTACAGACATCTCCCCACATGTCCCTTCCGGCACATCTCTGATCCCTGCATGCGTGTCCCCGCGTCTGGCCCTGTCACCTGCCAGCGGGGGGCTCCATCTCGCGTACCCGGGCTTCCCAGGGGCCTCCGCAGGTGGCCCTTCCGTGTCACTCGTCACCTGCCGGCGGGGGGCTCCGTCTCGTGCCTCCGCAGTTGTCCCTCCCGCGTCCCTTCCCACGTTGTCACCGCTTCCGTTAGGTGTTGGGACGGCCTCTGCCGTGTACACGGAGAAAAGGCGGGAGACACGGAAAGCATTGGAAAGAACAGGTGACAGCAACACCCCCCTTCCTGCAGCGACCCTCCCCCCTTCTGAGGGTCACTGCGGGGTGGGGGGGGTGCTGCTTTCACCTGTGGTTTTTTTTTTCAAGGTGGCATCCCGTAAGGGGGAGCTCTTGTTTCCATGAAGTTCCGTTCAAACATTTTGCTGTTTTGTTTTGTTTGGTTTTCTTACGGATTTGCAGGGGTCTTTGTTTTCTAGACGATGTCACTTTGTTGGTTGTGTGTCCCCGGTGCTGAGTCTATGCTTCGCCACCCACACCTCAGCCTCGCTGGGCGCGCGATGGGCGCTGTGAGCAGCTGCGGGGCCTGTGGGCATCAACCTGGGCCCCCTGCCCCGCAGACCGGAGCAGACACTCACCCAGCCACGGCTCCACGCCGCTGAGTGTCCCTGTCCTTTTCTGTTTGTCCTTCTAAAAATGTCCTTTTTTTTTTTTAATGATACTTAAAGCAGAAGAAAAAAGAAAGCATGTATTCGCTTTACTTGTTGTTACTCAGCTAAGAGATTTTTGCTTGTCCAAAGGATGATGAGATATTTTTATCAAATAAATTTTCTTCATCTATTGAGAGGATCATATGATTTTCTGAATTTAAGTAATTACCTTGGTTAATTATTTTATTTGTTTAAATGTTTAAATACGATGATCCTTCCAGGAAAAATACACCTTAATTTTGGTTTTGATGTCTAAACGTACACATGTGTATGTTGCTGGAATTTTTGCTAATACTTCATTTATAATTTTTTATCTCCATACGCTAGCAAGATATAATCTTTTCATACAGTCTTTGCTTTTCTTTTTAAATCACACCTACGCTAAACTGACTTGTGACAATTCTCTCTTCTTACATATACGGAAATATTGGGGATAAATGTGGAATTATTTGCTATCTCGAGGTTGGGTATAACTCACCTGTAAAATATTGATTCTGAAGATTCTTTTGTAGATTATTTAGTGATTCGACTTTGCAATCCTTATAGGACTCTTCTAGTTTTCTGTTTCTATTTGAGTAAATTTTGGAAATTATATGTTTCTAGGAAAACAGCCATTTCATTGGAGTTTTCAAATCGACTGGCATTAAGTGGTTCATAGTCTGATCTTCCGATCGCTTTAGATTTTATTACTGGGCGTGCAGTCATTTCTAATCTGTGCCTTGTCAACATTCTTAATTGTACAAAAGTTTTTCTGTTTTTATTTTTTTGTTGTTGTTGCTGTTTTCGCTTTTGGATCTTAATCATCTCTATCATAGATTTTTTAAAGTTTGTTAATATTTGTTTCTTCTTTCTTTGTGTTTTTTAAAAATGATTTTTACCCAAATTAATTCAGAGGCTCAGCTCATCAGTCCGAAGCCTCCTCCTCTGACGTCAGCATCGAAGGCCGTCGCGTCCGCCCTCCGGGAGGGCCGTGCTCCCGGACGCCCCGCCTCTCGCCGCCCCCGGCCTGCGCCCCATGTCTGCCATGCGAAGCCGTGAGGACCGAGGTCACGGTCCCCGGTGCACCGAGCGGGGAGGCCTGGTCCAGAGGTGCGGGCTCAGCGCTCACGCACGTTCTGGCTCCTCTGTACTCCCTGCTGATTCTCCAGCTCGGTGCTGATGGTGAAGAGCTGTTTTTATTCGTTTTCCCGTGTTTCTGGCTGATTCAGTGAGAGGCGGGTTGGCGGGGCTCAGCGCTGTCTCCCTGTGACAGGGCCCGGTGCTGCCAGCAAAGCTCCGTAGTCCCAGGCGCAGGAGCCCACCGTGTCACTCACGTCACTTAAATCATGACCTATGAGTGTCAGGGTCATTGTGTGTGTCCTGGTCATAAGCCTCGGGCTCGCACAGCTTCTCGTCAAGTCAAAATCTAGCTGTAGGCCCTGAAGACGCCTTTACCTTTGCCCTGTCGACCCCAGTGGTCGCCCGTGACCCCAGCTGGAAGTCACTCAGAGTCACACACCCGGGTAGGCAAGGCGTGGGCTCCTGCGGGCTAAGGTGTCCCCTGCCCCACGCGATGCCCCCGCCGACGGGGTCTCTTCATCCCCGATGTTCACGAAGCTCGGTCTGCGGCCGGCCAAGGCGCCGAGCTGCATTCATACCACGGGCAGCGGTGACACCGGCGATGGCACCGAGACCGAGTCCCGGGGGCCTGGGGCGAGGGGTGCTGCTTGCGTGGCGGCCACGTCCCGTGGTGGGCGCGAGGAGCCACGCTTTGTGTTCACAAGCCCAGAGTGCACGGGAAACGCTTTGCGGTCGTCAGCAGATCGTCAGCGGGTTGTCAGTGGGTCGCTTCAGCCTCGTGTCAGCGCCAGGACAGCTCGGGGCAGTGAAGCATCAGTGCTGGTGACCGCGTGGGGACAAGGCTCAGGGACACGAAAGGACGTGTCCAAGTTCACGCGCCACGATGGCAGAAACCCCGGACCCTGCTCCTTCCCCATGGAGCGGGCCACCCGAGGCCTTCCCGCATGGAGGTCTGGCGCCCGTGGTCTGAGTGTGTGTGAGTGTGTGTATGTGAGTGTGAGTGTGTGAGTGTGAGTGTGTGAGAGTGTGTGAGAGTGTGTGAGTGTCTGTGCGAGTGTGTGTGAGTGTGTGTGAGTGAGTGAGTGTGTGTGAGTGTGTGCGAGTGTGAGTGTATGTGTGTGAGTGAGTGTGTGTGAGTGTGTGTGAGTGTGTGTGAGTGTGAGTGTGTGTGAGTGAGTGTGTGTGTGAGTGTGTGTGTGAGTGTGTGTGAGCGTGTGTGTCTGTGTGAGTGTGTGTGTGTGTGTGTGTGTGAGTGTGTGGTCCCCGCAGCAGACGTCTGGGCCGGGGCGAGTCTCTGTTTCTGACACTGAGCTATCTGGTTACAGCGCTGGCTCCTCCACTGTGCCCCGGGCGGGCGCCCTGGGGGAGGGAGCAGGGCCCCTGGACAGCTGCCAGGCTCTCAGTGCTGTGGGTGAAGGGAGGGGGGCGGGGGAGCCCAGTCCTGTCCCCAGAGCAGCGACAGCCGGCGGGCCTGTGTGTGCTGAGTGTCAGGAAGGGGAGAGGCCTCGTGGGGCCCCGTGTCTAGGGCAGGACGTTCGGGGAAGGGCCGTGGGGGCGGAGGGAGGGACTCCACCCTAGGGCGGCACAGAGCGACACGACAGGCTCTCCCCTGGGTCTCCCGCACGGCGCGGCCTCAGTGCCCGTCGGGGGAGCACACAGAGGCCCAGTCTCCTGTCGTCGGGCCCTCCCGCCTCCAGTGGCCCTGAGAAGTGACCCCGAAAGCGCTCCGAGCGTCTCACGTTGGGCCTGCGTGTCGATGGCCCCAGCGATCTGCGTAAAACGTGCACAGAACGTGACTTTGGCTCCAGTGGCCCTGTTCGCTCCGATGTTTACCTTTCACACTTACTCATCTGTCCGGGTCTACGGTGCGTGGACAACGCGGGTCACGGTCCTCCTGCTCCGTCATGTCTGATCTGCACACGTGCCAACGGACGCGCGCCCTCGCACGTAGCGGGTGTGCACGACTCGCACAGCCTCGGCTTCTCGGCGCGTTTGAGACTCAGGGGCTGCGATGCCGTGTGCCGGGCGTCAGGAGGCTCCCTGCACGGAGACGGGGGGCTGCACGCCTCGGTGAGGGCGCACGGAGGAGGGAGACCGGGGCGGGACGGGACGCCCCTTCTGACGGCTGTCGACCAGCCTCCTGGTGGGTCACAAATGCAGCGAGTGACGCTGAGCGGCAGAGTGTAGCAAACACCGTTTCTCCTTTTATTTACGTGAGTGACAGCACCTTAGAATTGCAAAAAAAAAAAAAAACTGTACTTAAATAATTTGCAAACCAATCTGGATCGTGTATGTCTTAGAAACATGGAAATTTAGTGCTGGCAGTGACAAGGCTGTCTGTCTCTGCCAGTGAGTGTGCAAGTAGACTCACGGGGTGCTGGTCGTGTGCGTGTGCATCTGCGTGTGCGTCACGTGTGCATGTGTGTGCATGCGTGCATCTGCATGTGCGTGTGTGCCACTGTGCGTGTGTATATGTGTGTGTGTGCGTATCTGTGGGCGTGCGTGTGTGCGTCTGCGGGTGTGTCTGTGTGTGTCTGTGCGTGTGTGAGTCTCTATGTGCGCGCATGTGCATCTGTGTGTGTGCATATGTTTGTTTCTGTGTGTGCATGTGTGCATGTGTGTGCATCTATGTGTGCTTGTGTATGTCTGTGTGTGTACACGTGTGCATGTGTGTGCGCGTGCATCTGTGGGCATGCATGTATGCATCTGCAGGCGTGTCTGTGTGTGTCTGTGCATGTGTGCGTCTCTGTGTGTGTGTATGTGCGTCTGCGTGTATGCATGCGTGTGTGTCTGTGTGTGCACCTGTTCATGTGTGTGCATGCATGTGGTGCTTGTGTATGTCTGTGTGCATGTACACACATGCATGTGTGTGTGCATGTGCAGCCACCGTGTGAGTGTGTGCATGTGTGCATGTGTGCATGTGTGTGTGCATGTGTGTGTCTGTGCATGTGTGCATCGCTGTGTGCATGTGTGTCTGTTTGTGTTTGTGTGTGTCTCTGTGTGCTTGTGCATGCATGTGTGCACATGTGCATGTGTGCATGCATGTGCATCTGTGTGTACTTGTGTGTGCATGTATACATGCATGCATGCATGTGTGTGTGTGTGTGTGGGCGCGTGTGCACGCACGCGTGCCCTGCCGTCTGGCCTCCCTTCCCCTCGCGTGGTGATTAGCACAATGTCCTTCCTCATGAGACATGCAGTAATCAGAGCTGTTTACGGCGCCGCGTCCCCGGCCACCTGCTCCCCCTGCACCCACAGGCCTGCCGCGCCCTGCCCGTCCCCTGTGGCTCTTCCTCCCCGCGGTGCCCCGCGGGTTGTCCAGATGGCGCGTCTGCCACCTCTCGCCGGAGTCTGTGCGGACCCTCACGCGCAGCACTGCTGCTCAGAGCTCTGCATTTCATAACGGGGCTAAAAATAGTTTAAAAGAGCTGCGTGGAAGTCACTGCACAGAGCAGAAGCCGAGTCTGATCCGGGCCGAGCTCGCGGGAGCCCGTTGGCCACTTTAAGTTCTCGTGCGTGTGTGTGCGTGTGTGTGCGTGTGTGTGTGCGTGTGTGTGTGTGCGTGTGTGTGTGCATGTGTGTGCGTGCGTGTGCGTGCGTGCACGTGGGACTGGCAGCTGTGAATGACAACCCAGCTCTCGTGTCCCGAGCGCAGCGCCGTCCTGGGGTGTAGACACACAAGCCCTGTGCAGCCCTGAGCCCAGCATTTGAAAGTCAGTCTCCGCCCGGATATCCTGTCTGTAACTTATTGTTTTCAATTCTTTAAAATGTTTCGTTTCCTCTCTGCTTTGCAAGCCGGTCTTTTGCCGTCATCAAGGCGGGTGATGCTTAACGCGCATTTTAAGGCAGAAATTCCAGTTCCATTCGTGTAGCTAGTGTTGCTGCCCTCCCCACCCCTCCCCCTCCACAAATTCGTCTACCTTCCAATCTGAAAAAAAACCATGTGGTTCGAAAGCCCTGTTCAGTCTGTGTTGTTCCTGTCCTTGCTCATTCGATCCGGTAGCAGGAAGCAGGTTGCAGCACCTGGATCCGGCATCTGACGGTTCACAGGCTGCTGCGGGGTGCGGGTGTGGGGGGGTCCTGTCAGCTCTCCCTCTCTCCTCACGGCCGCGCTGACGTTGCTGGGCGGTCGCGCATATTCTTAAATGTGCTCTATTCTCCGGGAGCTGCGGCCACGAGTGTCCCAGGCCGTCCTGCATGAGCCGGTGCAGCTAAAGGAGGATTGATTTAGCGGAATGTACACGGACAAGTCTCCCAAGTCAACAGCGAACTCCCCTGCCTTCCTTGGGATCGCTAGAAGGGCTGTCTTCTGAATAGGGGCACTTGCAGGACGAAGACTCGGAAATGCGTTTACGAGGTCGTGGGCTTGCGTCTCCCCTCCCCCCCCTTAGAAGTGTTTTGAAAGGGAAGGTGACGACTTCGCTTATTAGTTCAGCTCCCTTTTTGCTTTCTCAAGCGCCTTCCACACATACGTGGCGGCGATAAAAATATGGGCCTGCAATGTGCCATCTGCGGTTCGGAAGTCCGACAAGCCGTGTTCTGCGTGTGTGTCTGGCTGCCATTTGGAGGCAAACCTGCCCCGCTCCGAAGCCGTGAGACAGCCACACCTGCCCGGGGCAGATGGAAGGCTCCGCGTGTCTCCTCGGCGTGGCTGCCACTCGTCTGCGGGGACGGGTGTGACTCAGAGGCAACGAAGCCTCTCCAGGGTGTCATGCGACACGCAGGGCGTGCCCCCTGCGTCTCTTCTGAGGTCTGAGAGAGAGATCGGCATTGGACACACGTCTGTCTGATTCAAAGGGGTTGAAGGGAGGGTTTGCAGGCCCGTGTTTCTGAAGCTGAATCGAAAGTGGGCTTTTCTAGACTGGGATAGTGTCCGCTTCATCAGCTTCAGTGTGAATGACGTGGGACAGGGTACCCAAGACCAGAAGCCTTCCTCGAGCTAGGATGAAACGCTAGCCACTCCAGGAAGGGTTAAATAATTTGGGGAATTCAGAAATTCCGAACCTGTGACGTGTTCACTGCATAATGCCCTTTCTCGGGAATCGGGGCTTTAACTGACAATCTTCTGGCCTCTCAGATTAGGTGGCGTCGGGCTCCAAAGCGACCCGATTCCGTCTGCGTCCCCAGCGAAGCCATCCTCTCAGACACAGCCGAGGGTTCTCAGCGGGATACGGGAGAGAAAAATAAAATGACTCAGGTGGCTCGCGCTCAAGCGGGTTGATGTGCGGGATGACAGGTGTCGGCCTAGTCCCGTGTACAACTCTGGAGAAGTGCTTCACTGCGACCCACCCCCGAACCCCCAAAGCCCCATCTCGCTTCCAGGATAACTTAGGACTTAGCCAGGAGCTGATTCCCTCTCGGACTGGTCTCCTGATGGTGATGCTAGCTCACAGCCACGCTCCACCCGGGGACCCTCACAGGGCCAGGGGCGTCTCTTGGAGCTTTAAAATCACATGCCTGAGGAGTGAGTGACCAGAGTCAGGCCGGGGGCTGGGGGTCGGGGGAGGGCCCTGAGCCCCAGAGCGGAGGGGACGCCGGGACGCCACCCCAGGCTGGGCCGTCTCCCGGATGTTCCCCCTGCAGGCGCCTGTGCCCCGCCCCCGGTCACACACCCAGAGGAGCAGGGGGAGGACGGCAGCCCAGGTGAATATTCGACTTCTGTCCGTTTTAATGCCCATTTCCATCTGTCTTTCACGTGCGAGCAGTTCGCCATCTGCAGCGTCACCGCCGCTGCCCGACCCCGTGCCGGGCTCGCTGACAGACTGCGGTGCCATCGCGGCGTCCTGGGGTGACGGTGACTTGACGCAATGCGAGGGCGGGACGTCACAGGTGCGGGGCACAGCTCTGAGCAGACGGGATCAGACACCCAGTCCCTACCCTACTGTGAGTGCGCTGACGGGGTCCCTTTCCGTCTGTACAATTATTTATACGTAGGCGTGTAATGTGCAGTAATTGGGAAATAGAAGATGTTTGGTGCCATTTGCTTCAGGGATGACGTGTGACCATGCACGCAGGAGCCGGATGCTTCTGGGTGGCGGGGGCCGAGCCCGCAGGTGGCAGCAGGAGGGCCCCGGGCACGTGCGTGGGCACAAACGTGGGCACCAACGTGGCAGCTGTCAGCGGCCGAGAGGGACCCGGTTGACGGTCAGCGGACAAGCAGGGGCCTCGGACTCAGGAGGGCACGGAATGCGTGTGGCCGGCAGCTGGCCGAGCATGACCCCATGGAGCCCCTGGCGACCCGTGAAGCCTGCACCCACCTCCGCGCCCCTCCCCGGGCCAGGCGGCGTGTACACACGCTACCGGGGAGATTCCGGGGGGCCCTTCTGCAGCATCTTGTGTCAAGAGCAATCCCTACGAATTTTGGGGCTGGCGTGAATCTCACCGGGATTATAACTTACAAACGGGCACACTGTCCCGTGGTCGTTTTTTATAACGGTGTTAATCATGTGTATTTATTATGCTTCCAAAAACCGCAGGCATCTTAGCTCGGGGAAGATGCGCTTTGGGAATAAGACTGTCGTTCTGTGTCCTTTCATCTCGTTTTTATGGTTTATCCCGAGACTAGAAATACGATGCCCAATGAGTGAGATGGAAAATCAGAAATTTACCCGGACGATGAAAAGGGAAACAACCCCTCCCATATTTTAGAGGGGAAGAAATGTAGGTATTAAAATAAACTTAACCTCAGCCATTCCGAAATAGAGTCCTTTGATTTTTTTTAAATCAAAATTGTACATTCACGGCGATTTTAACACTCAAGCCGTTGCACAGGTGGCAAGGACGACAGTGCCACCGTCGGGAGCAGCCCCGTTCCGGTGTCACTGTCCCAACATTTATCTGTTTGTCTGTATGTGTCTGTGTCTCCTGTTGCAGCCTCATGTCACTGCTGGGACCGTCAGTCCCCGGCAAATTCCCGCTTCTGAAGACAGGGATGGGGACCTCCGACCCTCGCTCCGCCCTCCCAAACCGGGCGTGTTATCGTTTTGAGGGACAATGCCCACGCGGACGTGTTTCGGAATTACCACGTGATGTCGCTCACCGCCGGGCTTAGAGGTTCTGTGGGCACAGTCCCTTCTCGCACAATAGTTTCGTTTTTCCTGGTGGTGACAGCTGTCTCATTGCTTATTTTCATAGTTTGTCTCAGGTTCCACTTGGGGCTGAACCCTGCGGGAAGGACCGCGCCTGCGCGGGGCGAGGTCGCGTGAGTGGCAGCTATGAAGGACCCCAGACCGCGGTCTCGCGATGGTCCGGGGAGCGGCTCTCAGTGACGCAGGACCCCCGCCGCATGCTAGGCTGAGCCCCAGGCCCGTTCCCAGTGTGGCCTGACCTGAGTGTGAATTACGCTTTCTCACGATCATGGAAACACACGAAAACCAGCACAGAATGAGCACCGGTCTGGAGAACGAATGGAGCTACAAGTCCCGAACGCAGGCGACGGTTTCAGGATTGTCGGAGTGGCCTGGAGGCAGCGGGATGGACCACGTCTCCTGGGACCGTCTGTCCCCGAAGCATCGCGACTGTGACCCGCCACTGAAGGGCGGAGGTTCACGGGACGAGCCTCCCCCTGGGTGTGCCTATCCCCCTGTCCCCAGCCACATGGACGAGCCACGCCCCAGCTTGCCGATCGCAGGCAGCGAGGGCGTTCTGTCCTGCAGCCGTGGGGTTGCCTTCCACGAGGCAGGTGGGGACAAAGATGGGAATCTGGGCTTTTGCTGAGCAGCAGAAACCAAATTACACGTGACAAAGACAGAAAAAGGACACAGGTGGTTGACGCGGAAAACACACAAACCAAACACGGGAGGTGCGACGCCATCCAGCTCGTGAAGGAGGAGCCCGGGGTGGAGTGATAACCACCAGGAAAGGCTAAGGATGACCCGAAGGGGCCCTCGGAGGGGCGGCTGGATGGGCCGAGCCACGCGTGCAGGCCGGGCAGGAAAGGCCTCGAAGTGACAGGAAACGATGTGCTTTAGAGACACAAAGCGTAACGTGTCGACAGTGAGGATATTGCGACAAAAAGGAAAATGTACTTGGCTGTGGTCGAAACACAGACGGGAGAGAGAGGAGATGCCCAGACGCCAGAGGGACAGACACGTGGTCGTTAGTGGTCAAGGAAACCTGCTCTGCGTGGGTGTCACGGGACCTCTGATTCTGTGACCTCGGGAGCGGGTGGCCAGGGACCCATCGGGCCCGGAGGGCGCAGGGAGGCCTCTCGGGAAGGCAAGAGGTGACATCTGTGTGAACCTGTCTCCGTGATTCTTTAGACTTTGGCATAATAACTGGGAGCATAACACAAAAAAAGCCTTAAATTCATAATTTGTTAATTCCAAAATTTATAGAAAAAGTTATACAAGGTACAAACCCATCCATACGTTGCAGAAGTTTACCGAACGTGGAGGACGTTGTTGGGAAAATGAAACACAAAACGAAATGACCAAGTTTATCCTCATCACCATTTCTGGTAAAGTTTAAGAATCAGAGAAAACTAAGTACTAAACACGTCTGGAACAGACTCGGTTATAATTTAACGACAAAGTATAAGGCCTCGATCTCAATAGAAATCACTTAAAACAAATCTACTGGAATAAAAGGATGTCCCATGGTCTTGGGTGACTCCCATCTCCGTTCTCCCTTATCCGATCTGCTGCGGATAATCACGGACGATGAACCGTGGCACGTGCACGGGGACACCCGTAATACAGAAGGAGCACGGAACCCCCAGAGGGATCTTCGCCCTTAAATACGTTGTATTATCTC